>APFE030323305.1:131608-162343 GCA_000404065.3 Pinus taeda
TCTCCTTAATGTCTTTGTGGAGAATGGCTATAGCAGGCGCCTAGGTCAGAAGGCTTTTCTTAAAGCCTCAAAAAGCTTGATTGTTAAAAAAGAACCTAAAGAACGCCTGCTAGGTGTCTGTCTTCCCTATGTCCAGGGAACCACGGATAAGATTTCTAGAATCCTTAATAAGTATAATATTCCCTTAACCTTTAGGCCCCTCAACACTATTCGAAAATCCCTCCGATCGGTGAAAGATCCCATTGACCCTAAGGACATGAAGGGTGTCTACTTGATCCCTTGTTCTTGTGGGACCCCCTATATCGGGGAGACTGGTCGCTCCATCCATCAAAGGATAAATGGACATGCAGCGGACCTAAGACATGGGAGAACCAAGTCTTCAACGTTAGCAGAGCATGCAGAAAATACCAAGCATCATGTTTGTATTGAGGAGGCCAAGGTTATTACCAAGGTTGCCCATTTCCATGACCATAAATTCAGGGAAGCGATTGAAATTGAGAAAAGTCCTAACAATCTCAATAGGGATGATGGCTAGAAGATTAGTCGTTGTTGGATCCCTACCCTTTCTTCTTAGTCTTGTCAGGGTTTCCCCCTTTCTCTGGTTCCTTCTCCGTAAAGCTTCCTTTTCGTTCCTCCTAGGGTTCTCCTTTTAGTTATTTTTTCTGCGATTGTTCTGTTCTTGTCCTCCTTGTTTAATAATAATAATAATAATAATTAAATAAAAATTAAAATAATAAACCCCCTTTTTACATATAGGGTTAAATAAATTATAAATGAGTTGGATTGAACAATGTAGTATTACTAGTAAATATATTACAATGAATAACTAATAATTTATATTAATATTTTAATTTTATAAAGTAATTAAGTATTCAATATATAGTAAATAGTAATTAAGTATTAAATAGTAATTAAGCATTTAATATATTTACGTATACTAATACTTATATATTAAATACTTAATTACCTTGTATTTCTACCTTTACCTTAGAAATTAAATAAAAATATAAATATAAATAGAGGTCAATGTGGATCAATTGTAACCAATACTTCTTAATTTTTTCGGGTAAATCATAATTATAATTTTTATTCAAATTAATTAATAAATAATTAAATAAACTAATAAAAACCCCCTTTTCTCATCCCTAACAATTCATTTGATTAAATAAATTAGGAATAGGTAACTTAATTTAATAATTAAAATTTGAGAATATAACTTTCTATTATATATAAACCCCCTTTTTACATATATGATTAAATAAATTATAAATGAGTTGGATCTAATAATTTAGTAACCTAAGTAAAATATATTAAAATTGAATAACTAATACATTTGACTTATTAATATTTTATTTTTATTTTTATTTTGATTCTTAGCCGTTTTAGATAGTCGTTGATGGTCAACCCAGTCAACCTAGCCGTTTGGAGGATCTGCTCTCTCCATATAATTGATAGCCTTGATCTGACTCCTCAACTTGTCGATGAACCACACTAGTTGGTTTGAAATGCGTCGGCAAAGGTTTTTCTAAATGTGATTTACGCCAAAAAATCTTCTATATATGTTATGGATCACAAAAGCCTCAATTCAACAATTGATGTAGTTTTAATATAATTTTTGTTATCATGCCATGTAAAAAATATCATTAAATCTAATATTAATATTGAAAGATTAATATTCATATTAATATCATTACTAAATCTAATATTAGTATTAATATATTATAATATTAATATTATTAAATTTAAAATTTATTATATTACAATATATATTAATATATCATGATATATATTAACTCCAAATATATATGGGAGGGAAGAACAAAGACATAGAGCAATAGAGGTGGAGAGATAGAGGGGAGTGAGATGAAGTTAGAGAAAGGGAGAGAGAGGAAGGATGGGAGAGGACTTGAGAGAAAGGAGGAGAGATGGTGGGATAGAGAAATGGAGTTGGAAGGAAAGAGAGGGAGGGAAGAAGAATCACATAGAGAGATAAAAGTGGATAGAGAGTGTGTGTATATGTTTTGGGGGTGAGAGAGAGAGATAAAGAAGGAGAGATAGTGATAGAGTTGGAGGGCAGAGAGAGAGAGATAGAGAGATAAAGAGATAAGGGGGAGAGATGGAGGGAGCCAGGAAAGAAAGGGAGAGACATAAGGAAGAGAGCTTGGATGTGAGAGAGAGAAGGAGAGGGTAGGGGAGAGAAAGAGGGAAGGAGAGATAGATAAATATGGGGAAAGTGTGTGTGTGTTTTGGGGGTGATATAGAGAGACAAAAGATATATATATATATATGTATATATATATAATATATATATTTATATATATTAATATAATATTATATATATATTATATATAATATCATATAATATATATTAGGTATTAAGAGGAAGAAGAGAGAGATAGCGAGAGGGATAAATAGATAAATTATGGGGAGAAGGCATATGTGTTTGGGAGGGGGGTGATATATACAGACAATAATAGAGATGGAGGAGATAATATAAATATGGCATATATATTATGGATGGGGAGAGAGGAAGAATAATTCTTGCACTAGATGCATTGATTTTGGTGTAGATGGTGATTTCGAATCCTATTTGATTTCTTGCATTGAATGAGATAAAATGAAGGGCATGGGAGAGGAGGAATGAAGAGAGAGGGATAAGGAGAGGAGTGAGAGTAGGGGAGAAGGGTAAGAGAGAGAGATGGAGACACAAATATGGAGGGGGGGGAGAGAGGGGGAGAGAGAGAAGGAGAGAGGGAGGGAGATAGTGACAGGATTGGAGGGCAAAGAGAGAGAGAGAGATGGGAGGGATATAAATTTAGAGAGAGGAGGAGAAAGGGAGGGAGAAAGAAGAGGAGAGAGGGAGGGAAGAAAAAAATACATACAGAGATAAAAGTGGAGCATGAGAGAGAGAGGAGGGAAGTGAAAAGAAAGAGATGGAGAGAGAGTGTGTATGTTTGGGGATGAGATAGAGAGACAAAGAAGGAGAGATGGAGGGAGATATAGATATAGATGGGGGGGGTGAGAGGGAAGAATATTTCTTGAACTAAATGGATTGAATTCATGGTAGATGGTCATTTCTAATCCTATTTTATTTCTTTGAGTAGATGCATTAATTTTAGTATAGATGTTGATTTCTAATGATATTTGATTTATTCACTAGATACATTGATTTCAATGTAGATGTTGATTTATAATCCTATTTTATTGCTTGCACTAGATGCATTGATTTCAGTGTAGATGTTTTCTAATTCTATTTGATTGCTTCCACTAAATACATTGATTTCAATGTAGATGTTAATTTCTGATTCTATTTGATTGCTTGCACTATATGCATTGATTTTGTTGTAGATGGTGATTTCTAATTCTATTTGATTGCTTGCACTAGATGCATTGATTTCAGTGTAGATGGTGATTTCTAATCCTATTTTATTACTTTCACTAGATGCATTGATTTTAGTGTAGATGTTGATTTCTAATCATATTTGATTGCTTGGACTAGATGCATTGATTTCAGTGTAGATGCCGATTTCTAATCTTATTTGATTGTTTGCACTAGATGCATTGATTTTAGTATAAATGTTGATTTATAACCTTATTTGATTTCTTGCATTATATTCATTGATTTTAGTGTAGATGTTTTCTAATATTATTTAATTTCCTGCATTAGATGCATTGATTTCAGTGTAGATGATGATTTTTTATTTGATGTAACTCAATGTATGATGGCACATTAAGTTAAAGTGATTGGATTACCAATGCGCATTGATTTCAATGTAAGCACAAAAAATGATTGACAATTTGCATTTATTTTTTTGTTATGGTAATTTAACCTATTTATATTAGAGAGCAAGAGAGACCATGTATGATGTTTCCTACAATAGTTAGAGTTAAAGAATTGAATGGTTTACAATCTCAACTATCCTTTTCATATAATATATATGAAAAGATGTAAAAACTAACAAATAATGTAAAGATTTTGTAAATATGACTGCTCATTAAAAAAAAGATCAAAATTACATTATTTCTTGACTTTTGCAAAACAAACTATAGATAATAAAAAAAACATCAAAATATATTGAAGGAAATAAATTATTTCAAACATTAGCAATGGAACAAATGATTTCAAGAGTAATATTGATGTAGTAAATTATTAAAACTACTCTTAAAAATATATTTAGTAATACCTGGAGTGACAATATTAAGAATTAATAAATGAAATATATGTGCAATATCAATTCTCTTGCAAACTATTGATAAGATTGTATCCCTTATTCATCACCAATTAAATACTAACAGATAAGTACATACACATATAGAAATATAACAAAGGAATTGTAACATTCACAAACATTACCATCCAAATCCAAACACATAAACACACAAACCACTCAAAGCATCCAAGAGCAGTCGTACAAACCATTCAAGGTGAGGAACAAAAACAAAATTAAAGAAGAGAATGATATAGTCATGTCAAACAAAGAAAACATAATGTAAATTTAAAAGTATGAATTTTATCTCAAACATACACATAATAATGATAATATAAAAATGTGTCATTGTTGCCCTCAACTGGAACCAACCTAGATCCATCTAACTTTGAATCTATCATGCGCTGAGAGGGATCAAATCCCTGGAGGTGAAAATCTTTCCTCAAATTCCATACTCCAAAAAGAAGACTTGCACCTCTAGGGATTTGATCCCTCTCGATGCATGATAGATCCAGAGTTAGATGGATCTAGGCTGGTATATATAACAAAAAAATTAATTATTGCATGAAATAAATAATAATTTTTCATTCTATATTTTTTTTTTGCAGAACAAGGATCTTCCAAAAGATCTGAATGATCATCTTCACATAGATCTAGATCACGTTGGGTTCGATGTTGGGATGGAAAATTATTCTCTTGATGATGCAGATATCAATGACAATGAGGTCGTTTCCGATATAGATGATGATGATCATGATCACGATCACGATGGTGATGATGATGATGAGGAAGTTATTGATAGCATCTAGTGACATTCATGATCATATCGACTGCATCATGGATCATTTTTGATATATTGTTATGATGTTTATTTTCATGGTTACTATAATATGTATCATTTTCACGACCTCCAGTACCATATTATTGAGTTGTATCTTTTTTGACATGTATCATTTTGACTTATATCATTTGGACATGACGTATCATATTGACTTGTATCATTTTGTCTTACATAATTTATCATTTTTATTTATATCCTTTGTACATAATGTATGATTTTGATTCATGTTGGTTGTTGGACATGTATCATTTTCACATGTTATTGATATACTAACATATGTTAATTTCACTTATTTTAATTACATATGATGATGATATTATCAATATTTACTAGTTAATTTTATATATTGAAATTTCTTGATGATTGGGATGCATATTTGTTACGTATGATGGTTTTGATTTACATTTCATGATGGATGTTGTCAAATTCACTTAAATTATAGATATTTGACTCGTTTTAATTATAGATGGTGATCATGTTACAATAATTATCTTGTTATTTTATATATACTAGATGTTGTAGATTCTATTTTGATGGATATTTAATAAGTATAATGATGTTGTTAATTTGTATGGATGTTTGTTTCCTTAAAAATTCTTTATAAATATTATCCTATTAAATATTTCAAATGAAATAATATGAATTTTTGTATAATCATAGAACTTATTTAAAAGACATGATATATTTAAGTAATTAAATTCAAATAAAACATATTAATTTAACTTTATATAGAAAAATAATCATTTTTGGAAGCAAAAAAAGAAGCAATAATGGAAGCCAAATTGGAAGCCACACTAGAAGCAAAACGGGAGACAAAAAGGGAAGCAAAAATAGAAGCGAAAGAGGAAGAAAAATTGGAAACCAAATCAAAAACCAAACTGGAAGAAAATTTTGGCGCTATTCCTGGTCCTATTCCTGATGATTGGAAGCAAAGAAATAAGCAAAAATAGAAGCCAAATTGGAAGCGATACTAGCAGAAAAAATTGAAGCAAAACTAGATGAAAAACGGGAATCCAAACCAGAAGCCAACTTGGAAGAAAATCCTAGCACTAAAATGGGCGCTATTCCCGGTGATCTTTCTATTACTGGTGCTATTTTCAGTGCAATTTTTGATGCTATACCTGGTGCTATTTCTCTGGAAATATTCCAAGTGATATTTCTGGTGTTATTTTAGTGCTAAATCTGGCATTATGATAAACATTGTTGATTGCACCCATTTTTACATCGAAAAAGGTATCCAATTCATGAACTAAAATATACTAAATTCCAGCGTTATTTTAGGTGTTATTTTTCTATTTTATTGTAGTGTTCATCCAAAAATTGGACCTTACAGATATCCCTATGCCCAGAAGAGTGAAATTGAATGTACGGTTGTAGAAATGCTAGAGGTTGGTATAATTGAACCTAGCCAAAGTTCTTTCTCCTCTGTAGTAGTATTGGTGCATAAGAGGGATGGATCATGGCATATATGTTTGGATTATAGAGAGATCAACAAGCTCATCATTAAAATTAAATTTCCCAGTCCTGTCATTGATGAATTGTTGGATGAACTACATGGAGAAATTTACTTCACCAAGTTGGATCTTCATTTAGGATATCATCAAATTAGAATGAAGACAGAAGACATTCTAAAAACAATATTCAAAACTCATGAAGGCCATTATGATTTTTCAGTCATGCCTTTTGGCCTTAATAATGGATCTTCCACATTTCAAGGTTTGATGAATTCCACTTTCAAATGCTTCCTTAGAAAATTTTTGTTAGTATTTTTTTGATGATATCCTAATCTCCAGCAAGTCTTGGAAAGATAATGTTCAACATGTTGATAGGGTGCTCAAATTATCAAACGAGAAACTATCGTATGCAATTCCCTCCAAATTTTTCTTTGGGGTACAAAAAGTGAAATATTTGGTTCATATTGTATTCCATGAGAGTGTTAAGGTAGACCCTAAGAAAAATTAAGGCCATCAAGGAACTGGAAATTACCACAACCTTAAGGCATATTTGAGGATTTTTTAGGTTGACAAGGTATTATCACAAGTTTGTTAAGAATTATGAGAAAATAACATCACCTCTAGCAACATCACTAGATAAAGATGCAGTTTTTTGGACTCTGTAAGAAACTAAGGCCTTTGAAGATATTGAAGAGGCAATATGTCGAACTCCAGTCTTAACTACACTAGACTTCACAAAAACCTTTGTTATGGAATGTGATGCCCTAGGAAATGGCATTGGTGTTATTTGAATGCAAGAAGGAAGACCCATTTCTTTTGAAAGTTTTTCAATCAAGGGTAAGTAATTACACAAACTTATTTATGAGAAGGAAATGTTGGCAATACTACATGCCCTGAAGAAATGATTCCATTACCTAATGGGAAGAAACTTCAAGGTAAAAATAAATCATGGTAGTCTTAAATACTTCTTGGAAGAAAGATATATTCAAAGGAACAACAACACTGGGTCAAAAATATGTTGGGTTATGACTTCAAAATTATCTACAAAAAAAGGAAGAAAAATGTTGTTGTCAATGCACTCTCAAGAAGAGATGAGGATGTGGAGGCATTTCTCTATGCAATTTCTATTATCCAACCTAATTGGATGACTGAAGAAAGAGATGAATAGAAGAATGATGAAGAGGCGTGGAAACTCATTCAAAAGTTGCAGTAAGATTCTAATGCATTTGATACATTTATCTAGAAAAATGATTCATTATGGTACAAAGATTTCTTATATCTATGTAAGAACTCCCAAGTCAAACAAAGGTTTTTTTTGGAATTGCACACCTCTCCTGTAGGAGGGCACCCAATAGTTTTAAAAACTTACCACAGGGTCAAGAAGGATTATTTTTGGGATAGCCTTAAATATGATATTCAAAATTTGTGGCAGAATGTTTGGTTTTACAGCCATAAGTCATTCCAAGTTAGTGTTTGGAGGAGCTTTCAATGGATTTTATCATAGGTCTACCCAAGTCTGAAGGAAAGAGTGTCATCATGGTAGTAATTGGTAGACTTACAAAGTATGCACTCTTTTATGCACTATCTCATCCTTTCAAAGCCAATATAGTCACTATTGAATTTATGGAAATAGTTTAAAAGCTAGTTGCAAACCCAAAGATTATTGTAAGTGACAATGAATCCATTTTCAATAGAAATTTTTGAACATAATTATTTTCTTGACTTAGTACTCAATAAGCTCATAGCTCATATTATCATCCTCAATTTGATGGGAAAAATGAGATGTTAAACAATTTTTTGGAAGGATATCTTTGTTGCTTTCTATCTGATAAGAAAACACAGTCCATCAAATGGTTACCTCTAGCAGAATTTTGGTATAACAACTTCCTTCCATACCACAGAAAAAATGACCCCATTTATGGTACTTTATGGATATCATCCACCATCCATCACGTCATCTCTAAGAGACAATTCTAAGGTTCAAACAATGGGAGATCACATCAAGCATCAACAACAAGAGTCTCTAACTCTTAAAGGATAACTTGACTTTGGCACAGAATCGAATGAAACGACAAGCAGCTAAGCGTCATAGTAAAAAATGTTTTGACATAAGCGGTTGCATATTTTTGTGCTACAAATATACAAACAAATCTCCCTTGAGCAAGCTAAGAAGGATAATAAATTATTAACTAAGTAATTTGGTGCTTAGAAGGTGTTGCAAAAGATTAGTACCATGGCATAAAAATTGGAGCTATCTACATCTTTGCAAGTACACCTGGTTTTCCATGTTTCATGCTTAAAAAAGGTTATCAATGACAAGCTCCTAGTTCAAACTATATTTCCAGAACTTGAAGAGGAAAGAAAATTCATATTGGAGCCTGAAGAAATCACGAAAACACAAATATGGAAGCTACGAAATTGATCAATTTCAAAGTATCTCATTAAGTGGAAGAACTTACCTGATGAAGATTCCACACGGGAGGATGATTATTTTATGCAAAAACACCCATAACTACTTAAACATTGAGGACAACACCTTTTTGAAGGAGATGGCATGCTAGGTCCCTGTAATACTAGTGTAGCCCTCATATGGTTATTGTGTTTCCCATAAAAGCCAACTATTGTTATTGTTGTGCCCTTACATTATTATTGCTATATGAGCCCTAATTATATTTTGACCCTTTAGACTCCTATATACACAAAGGAGGTATTTTCATTTGAATCATCTAAGAATTGTTCATTTATTATATGTTAAATTTGGTTTCCCCCTCAAAGTCACTTATTATCAAGACGTTGATCCATATTTTCTTACTTTTTTGTGTTAGTTTGATCTGTACACATAACAATGTAAGTCATGGATTAGTTAATATAAAAATTTTGTTGTGTTTATTGATGTAACATATATATTACATTGATGACATAGGTATTTCATATATGTTACGGTTGATGGCATGGTTTATATGGTGTTATGCATGCACTTGGTATGTGGCTTACGTGTTTTTTAACGTGGCACATCTGTTCCACTTGGTATATGGTGTATGTTATGATTATGTAATGCCAAATAATAATAATAATAATAATAAAACAATACATAATAAAGAAAAGATAAAATAGCAAATAAATAATAAATAAACAAGAAAAAATAATAATAATAAATAAATAAAATAGTGAATATTAAACTGGAGTTCTAAATAAAAATATATAAAAAATAAACTATAAAAATAGTAAGAATAAGTAAAATTAACAAAAAGTAAAAAGGAATAAAATAAGAAAGAGTTAAACTAAGAAAAATGTTGAGTTAATTAAAACTAAATATAAAGAAATAAAAGTTTGTATGTTGACACATGGATTGTGTGCATGCAGATCCCTTTCCAGTCCCCTTCCATTTTTGAAACAATTTATTCTATTTAATGGAAAAAAAGGGAGATGAGAAGCATTCATTCTTTCTAGATGAGAATGTTGTGAGACAAAGGATTCCCTGGAAGTAGTAGTTGATTGAAGACAAGAGAAATCTCCCTAGATTTCAAACAAAACCTAGTAACAAACGTCAAAATAATTGCTACCTCTCCTTAGCTTATAATGGAAACATGAAACATTTAGTATGCGAATAATCAATTATCTATAAGCGATGTTCTTGTAGAAGTCCTTTCAGTGTTTCCATAGCCAAATTTTCCTCAATACTTTAGAGGATTTCCCAATGCCTTCCACAACTTCTCCATGATGCTCCAAAAGAGATCTACATAGAAAAAACATTCAAAGGGATCAAAGCATCTCGCATATAAAATCAAAGGTAAATTAAGTTCCTAAATTAACGTACAACATATAGTTGAATCAATAATCAGTTATAAACCATCTAAGTAATCAAGGAATCTCGCAAATAACATCAAAATAGATGTAATTAGGAAAGAACAAATACTTTGCATTAAATTCAAAGGAGAAAAAGCTTACAACCTCATTGCCTTAATGTCACAAGCCTCTTCCATTGGTCTCCAATCTTCTCCTTAGATGATAAGCCTTCTAGCCATATTTCAGCAACATAAGTTTACCATCAGTAGTCCTTCCTAACCCTCTCATCTGTGTTTGATTTATAAGTCAAGAGGAGGAGATTTTAGTTCCTCTTCTTAAGGGATGAGATCCTCAAAAGGGGGGATTAGGGCTCCACAAAGAGATTTAATTATCTCCATGAATAGAGGGATTAAGCTTGAGTATGCATAAGCTTGAACCTTTTAGTTGGGAAATATTATCTCAACAAAGCTTCTAGAATTTACTTTTTATTTTTACTTTCATTGAGCGTTGGGCATGGAATCCCCCCAAGGCATGTTTTGGGGCTTAAAGCCCGAGTTTTGACCGAATCTTGTTGTAAAACCTCCGCGAATTGCAAGTGCGGGGCTCGAAAGTATAATAGAGTCATAGGGTTGTCCACCCTAGTTTTTGTAATGTAATGTCGACTAGATACACCTACCCATGGTCCGCAGATCCTGGGATTGTATAAATAGAGCGAGGCTCTAAGTGTACAAGAAAAAAACCAATATAAGGAAGAGAATTCTAAGTGATTGATTCGAAGTGTAAAGTGTGTCTGTGGGTCATAGAGTAGGAGAAGGCTCTACAGCTAAGTGCACAAAGGCCTAGTAGTCCACAGCTGAGTGTGCGGACCCCTGCAGCTAAGTGTGTAGGGTAGGTCGAGTCTGTAACCATTGGAAGAATCAATAAAGAGAATTTCTGCTATAATTCTATGCATCTTTTCCTGGTTTAATGCATGATTGGATATAATTTGCAAATGCACTGTTTATTTACTGCACAATTGTGTATGAATGCTTTGTATTGTTGAATGCTTTGTATTGCTAATTATAAAGACATTCAAGTAGGCAAAGGTAGTTAATTAACATGGGAAGATAAGTAAGATCTCGGGTAATAGCACAAAGCGTGGCACAACCCTTGGTTAGGGTTGTGTGAAGGTAGTGTTAATCCATGAGGAATGAGAAGTGCACGAAGCAACCTCTGCGCAGGAGAAAACAAAAGACCAGTCGAACCTCTCAAACATGTCAAGGGTGCGAAAACCTAGTTCTAGCACCCTCCCATACTATTGTGGGTGAGACTTTAGTCCGCGCTCCGCGGACTGTTGCCGAAAGGGCCAGTAGTACAGGGATTTGTTTGGCTAATTAACTCTGAACCTAGGTCAGGCCCCAACAAGCCAACAAATGGTTCTGTTGCTGGGACCAGGATCTGCATAGAGATGTTTGATGTTGTGTCACTGGAATTCGAAAAAGAAAGGAATTGAAGAGTGGTTGGATAGAAAGATTCATGAGTTCGCGATACAGGAAAATAGGAATCCACAACTATCAAAGGAAGAGTGGTTAAATTACTACTTGTATATGGAGATCCATGAAATTTTCTTTGCATCCTTCCCTACTGAGTTGTACGAGTGGATCACGAAGCTAGAAGATAGCCAAGGAAGGTGTAAACTCGACAAACCTATTATGTGGACTCTAGAATTGGTGCACAGACTGGAAGCATTGGAAGATAAGATCGCGTGCAATGTCTATCACTAGCTCAATCGAATCATAGGAGGATTCATCACTGAATTTGTGGTAGATACTTCAGTTAGCTATAGCGAGGTAGAACAATGTTTCCTCAAGGGACTGCGAGGTAAGTACGTTAAATATTTGAACACTTGGATTAAAATGCTACTGTGTGAAAACCAAGTTATGCAAATAAATTGATGTTTGGGGCTACACGGAGTGGGAAAATCTACAAAAACCAAGGTAGCACTAGCCCCTAATTTCACCTCCACAAGGGGGAAAAGAAGAGCCCGTGAAGGTTTAGCCAAGAAATGTGATAAACCTGATAAGGCAGAGAATTCCACGCATACCACTCCCACTCACACCACCACCAGTTTCATCATCTCCACCCCCAACTTCGCCCATACCACCTCTGCCACCACCGCGAAGTAGTATGGCCAGTGTGATAAAGCTACCAGTGTTCAAGGGAGTAGGGAATGAAGATCCAAACCACTTTTGGTTTGTGATAAAAGTTGTATGGGAAGCACAGGGTGTCACTAACAATAGTATAAATAAGGCAACATTGGTCAACGCTCTGCAGGATTGCGCGCTGACCTGGTACATTAAGCATTCCAATGACAATTTGAATGTGGGGATAGCAGATATCCAAGTTGTGCTAAACAAAGAATTTAGCAGGCCAAAATCAGAGGCATAGATTCAAGGAAATCACAAAGTTACCAAGAGAAACCCCATGGGAGCTGGATTAAAGAATGAAGTGCACAATTCACAAAGTGAACATGACATTAATAGATGGGCAACACCATGAATGGTTTGTAGCATCGTTAACACTGCATCTACGAAACACGTTGTCGCAACAAAGGCTAACCACTCAGGATGAGGCTTTGGAGGTCGCGATGAGATTGCATGAGACTCCAATATAAGATCCTAACCTAGGACTTCAACAAACTCACACGTAGTTGAAAAACTTGTGTCTTGAGATGCAGAGTTTAAAACAATATCGGACGGCTTGCCCAGAATGCGCGAAGAGGTATGGTGCATAAAATGCAAGGGCCAAGGGCATGGCAAGGACCACTTCCCAGTGTTTTCAAATTACCTTGCGGGAGGAGGGCCAATGCCACTAAGACCAGAGGCAGAAGCAGGACCAAGTGTGATGCCTGCATCATCAGATAGGAGGAAAGCATGCTACAAATAACTGTCATCTATTACAGAAGTATACACATAATTCACAAAAGTTGTTCTGTAATTTCTGCAAGTCAGTAGGACATGATGAGCGCACTTGTAGAAGTTATGAACTAATGATGGATCGAACTCCTACCTACAAAGTTCAAGCCAAAACATAAGCCTTTGATCAAAACACAAGAACAACGCGCACCAGATTTCAAGGGCGTGGATGACGCCGAGGTGGAGTGGGACCAAGAAGAGGTCGTGGTATATGTTACAATTGTGGAAGGTCAATACATTATGCCCACGATTGTACGAATCCAACGTGACCATGATGCTTGTATTGTACATTATTTGATCATGAGACAGAGGACTGTCCAACACTGATAGCGAGGTTGCACGATAAAGGAGCACTCCAACCTCCCCTGCTTAGAACCTGCAAATGATGAGGTCTAAGCTGCGCGAGGAAGACCATAATGTAAACATCATGCTCTAGTGTGGTATTACGGCAGGGGATGACAAAGACAATCAGCCTGAAGAAAGTACCTGGGTTCGCAAGGCCCCAACGAAGGAACCAGAATTTGATTTGGAGTGCGCTAAGGAGACCTTCATGGAAGTTAAGAGGAGCTTCGCTGATGCCTCCACTTCAGTAATTAAAGATAGAATGGAGCCGAAAATGGACCAATTGATGCTCACTACGTTCTTGGAGACATGCATGAAGCTGTTGCGTGACAACAAGGCTATATAGGGGCTGCAAGAACTCATAACTAGATGCATTGGGATTGCGCCAGGAGAACCACGCATATTTTGGAAGCTTGAGAAGCACACGAAGCAAACAGGAAGGGAGATGGGATTGACCATGCAGATCGGGGAATATGATATGGACCAAGTGATTCTTGACCTAGGATCGGAAGCAAACATCTTGCCAAATTAGACATGGAAGTGCATGGGCAGGCCTGCGCTGAAATGGTCTCCTATCCAACTGCAAATGGTGAACCAACAAAAGATCCTACCTATGGGGGGATTGCCGGGAATCACAGTAGACATCGAAGGTGCAAGCACACTAGTAGATTTTGAAGTGATAGAAATTGTTGATGACAACAATCCCTACCCCGTGCTATTGGGAATAGATAGGGCCACTGACATGAATGGCGTGATAAATCTAAAGAAGCGCAAGATGATATTTTAGAAATAGTCTCTGCTTGTAGTGGTACCTTTAGACCCTACAAAAGGATCATGCTACACAGAGCCAGTGCGTGACTATGACAACGACGACGATCTAGACTGCATCTACAAGACAACTGCATGGGAGCAAGATTAGGTAAATCCAACCACGGATGGACGGATCTCTTAGGAGCGCGAAAGCTCCCGCACATCAAATTCTGATGAGGAGATAGAATGATGGTAGAAACAATCACACGAGGTAACCACGCTCAATTGTAACATGATGACAAGGTCACTGCACTGCGTGGCAATAGAGATATGAGATCTGCCTACATATGATAGGTTGAGTGAGGTGGATGAGTTCTTGAATAAATTTGAAAGAGAAGTACTGGAACAGTAGCATTTTGACACTCTAAAATGGGTATTGTGTACTACGCCTGCAAGATGGTGGGGGATGCACCAAAGAAGTTTTGAGGACTGGCGCAAATGCAGAAGGATGATGCGCATGGGTTTGGGAAGTCTCAGATGCGGTTAAAAGGAAAATATGACAGATGGGATGATCCATGTATACACTTTGCAAAATGGGAAAAGGTATATAGGGAAGAGACACAACCCAAGTGGGTGAACCTATTATGTCATACCCTGGATATTATACCCATGAATTGGTATATAGAAATGGAGCTCCACCATGGCACGAACGAATGGGATATCCTATGTGAAGGATTCTTATTAACCTTCACGTTTGAGGATCGTTGGTGGGATACTGTTGATGATGCGCTAAAAGTAGTAAAAGCAGCTATCTTTAAAATACCCCAGGATCCAATGGAAATGCTTCAGCCTAAATGGGCGAACCAGCTGAGCTGCGCGCTGGAGTGTTACAATGTAAACATTGAAGAAGACGTTGAAGATCCATGAAAAGCTAACATTCCAGAAATGAAGGGATATCGCGAGGTTCAAGTACCATTGATTAAAGACCCTGACATTACTGCGTCGGTAAAAATGAAGTAGGTGAACATTGACACGGAGGGCAAACATAAGTATGCAACACTCGGTGACTACTGGGATGATGCCATGGTGGATAAGGTTGTTGAGTTACTCCGTGAGTACCAAGACTTATTCCCGACCAAGGTCATGGACCTAAAGGGGACCGTTGGTGATTTAGGGATGATGAAGATCACCCTAAAACCCGATGCAAAGCTAGTTAAGCAAAGGCCTTACTGCTTGAATCTGAAGTACAAGGACAAGGTCCACGTAGAATTAGACAAAATGCTCTCAACTGGAATTATTGAGCCAGTGGAAGAATCCGACTGAGTAAGCCCTATGGTAGTGCAGGAGAAGAAGCAGAAGGGCAAGATAATAATATGTGTGAACCTCAAGAAATTGAATGATGCATGTGTGCACGACCCATTCCTAACCCCGTTCATAGATGAAGTATTGGAAAATTTCGGTGGGAAACAAGCATATTCTTTCATTAATGATTTCTCAGGGTACCATCAGATCAAAATAGCGCCGGAAGACAAGAGAAAGACCACCTTTGCAATTGAGTGGGGCTGATTTCAATACATCATCATGCCATTTTGGCTAAAGAACACGCAACCATATTTTCGCGCATATTTGTTGCCGCATTCAAAGAATATATCCACAAATTCCTGTAGGTCTCTATGGATAATTGGAATGTATTTGGATTGGTTAAGTAGCACGTAGCAAGCGTACACTTGATGTTGGATAGTTGCTAATGACACCACATCATGTTGAACCTTAAAAAGTGTACGTTCCTCATTCCCTTTGGGAACCTATTTGAACATGTGGTCTGCAAATAGGGACCAATGGTAGACCCTATAAAGATTGCAGTAATTCTGAATTTGGAAGCACTGTGAAGTGTTAAACAGTTGCATGCTACCTTGGGACATATGAGGTACTACAGGAAGTTCATCAAAAGCTATGTCTAGATCACCTCGCCAATGGAGAATCTGTTAAAAAAGGATGTCACATTCGACTAGAATGATGATTGCATGAAGAGCCTGGATGTACTAAAAGAGAAACTGGCCTCCGCCCCAATCCTGGTCTTCCCAAAATGGGATGTGGAGTTGCATGTCCATGTTGACGCATCATGTATAGCACTAGGAGTGGTGCTCACATAAGATGGTGGAGAGAACTTGGATCACCCTATCGTGTTTGCAAATCGTAGGTTATCCAAAGTAGAAAAAAACTATTCCACAACCAAGTATGATGGGTTGGCTATGGTGTACACACTCCAAAAATACCGGCATTATTTGCTAGGAGGACATTTCAAGATGTATACAGACCATTCTGCGCTAAAATACTTGGTCAATAAGCCTGTGTTGGGGGGGGACATATGTAGGTGGCTCTTATTGTTCCAAGAATATGACTTTGAGGTCATCGTAAAGCATGGACACCTAAATGCAGGACTGGATCACTTGTTGCGTATTGAGACGGGTGAGGAACCTACTAGTTTGGAGGAAGGATTACCTAACGCACAACCCTTTTCTATGTGCATCATGGACGGGCACTTTGAAGATATAATCCACTTTCTGACAACAGGGACTGTGCCGAAGGAATACTCCGTCCAGCAGAAGAAGGAACTGGTGGTGCACACGACTGTTTTTTCTGTCATCGCAGGGCCCCTGTACAAAATGGGAAATTATGAGATACTGCGAAGGTACGTACCTGAATTTGAATGAAGTCAAATCCTTGTGGAATCACATGAAGGTGCCGCAGGAGGAAACTATGCAGGATGAGTGACTGCATAGAGTTGTGGTGGCCGACCCTTCACCAGGATTCAAAAGCACACTATAAGGCATTTGATATATGTCAAAGGACAGGTAAACCATCGCAGAGGAACAAGATGCCTTTGAATTCACAAATGACGTTGCAGCCCTTCGAAAAGTGGGCAATCAACTTTGTAGGACCTATCAAACCTCAGGGAAAAACAAGTACGCGATACATCATCACTGTGATAGAGTATGTGACTCATTGGGCATAAGCGCAGCTGATCAAAGACTACACAGTTGCCATGGCTACAAAGTTTTTATTTGAACACGTGTTGACTCAATTTGGCTGTCTGAAAATCTTAATGAGTGATTACAGTACACATTTCCTAAATGAAACCATCAGCACTAATGGAAGAGTTCCAGGTGTATCATCAAAAAAGCATATCGTATCACCCACAAGCTAATGGGACAATAGAAGCATTCAACAAAATACTGGAGACTATGCTAACCAAAGTATGCAACATGCAGCGGAGTGCTTGGGACCTGCGTGTACTTGCAGTACTATGGGCTTATTAGACAACATGCAAGAAACTAACGAGACAAACACCTTTTCGGTTAGTTTATGGCGTGGAAGTTGTCATGCCAATGGAGTATATTGTACCTAGTCTGCGCATAGTAGCACTCACAGGTATGATGGACTATAAAGCCCTGGAAGAAAGACTAGCGCAGTTGGAAGAAATCGAGGAGGAATAGTTCCTGGCTGGATTTCATCAACAGGTGCAAAAGCAACGTGAGAAGGCCTGACACAATCGCCATATTAAGTTGCACACCTTCAAGGTAAATGATTTAGTGCTGTTGTATGAAAGTAAGTTTGATAAATTCCTGGGAAAGTTCAGAATGCATTGGTTGGAACCATACATTGTTATGAAGGTCACAGATGGAGGCACGATACAGCTAGTCAAACTAAATGGAGAGCCTTTCCCAGACAAAGTGAATGGCAACCACTTGAATCCCTACACAAGTGGCCCGACTATCTCACTAACTGGTAGAAGCATAATCTTCAGGCTCGAAGGATCCGAACAAAGGCACAGGACTATAAACAAATACAAGGGATACCAGCACAGATGCAGAGAAGCAATTATGACACAGAGGTCTCGGAACAACATATGCAATAGATCTAGCAAGCAGCAACTCATTGTGCTGCTGACCTTGCCACAGTTCGAGAATAGTTGGAGGGACTCCATGTAAAGATCTCCACACTGACAGAATGACTTGAGGGCGAGTCACAATGTTTGTGTTGGGGACCCGCTAGGCATGGAACTCCCCCAAGGCATGGTTTGGGGCTTAAAGCCCAAGTTTTGACCGAATCTTGTTGTAAAAACTCTGTGAATTGCAGGCCCAAGGTGTGAAAGTATAATAGAGTCACAGGGTTGTCCACCCTAGTTTTTGTAATGTAATGTCAGCTGGATAGACCTACCCATGGTCCACAGACCATGGGATTGTATAAATAGAGTGAGGCTCTAAGTGTAGAAGAAAAATCCAATAGAAGGAAGATAAGTCTAAGTGATTGAGTCGAAGTGTAAAGTTTGTTTGTGGGTCATAGAGTAGGAGCAGGCTCTGTAATTGAGTGTGTAGAGGCCTAGTAGTCCACAACTAAGTGTGCAAACCCCTGCAGCTGAGGGTTCAAGGAAGTTCGAGTCTATAACCGTTGGAAGAATCAACAAAAAGATGTTTTTCTATAATTCTATGCATCTTTTCCTGGTTTAATGCATGATTGGATATAATTTGCAAATACACTGTTTATTTACTGCATGATTGTGTATGAATGCTTTGTATTGTTGAATGCTTTGTATTGCTAATTATATAGACACTCAAGTAGGAAAATAGAGTTAATTAACACGGGAAGATAAGTAAGATCTTGGGTAGTAGCGCAGAGTGCAGCACAACCCCTGGTTAGGGTTGCGCGAATGCAGTGTATGAGGCCATGAGGAACAGGAAGTGCATGAAGCAACCTACATGCAGCAGAAAACAAAGGACCACTCAAACCTCTCAGACATCTCAAGGGTGCAAAAACATGGTTCTAGCACTCTCCCATTCTACTTCAGGTGAGACCTCAATCTGTGCTTTGCGGACTGTTGCCGAAAGGGCCAGTAGTATAGGGATTTGTTTCGCTAATTAACTCCGAACATGGGTCAGGCCCCAACAAGCAAACATTGAGTTATGTGCACATTTAATAGTGGAAGAAAGAGCACATATTTGCATTGACTTTAATGGTCAAATCTATGTAGGCGTAGAATCTAGCTAGGGAACTGCACAAGTACTCAAAAACATGTTTTTAGACCATGTAATCCAGAATTCTCATTCTCTTTCGGATTGTTTAGCTTCTAGTCTTGCAGGGGAATGGTTTGGAACAATTTGATGGATAGAAAAATATCTGGATTGATGACCATTTGCCTAATGGTGAAAAAATGACATGTAATATATTGACCCCTAAATTGAAAAGTCAAGGGTTACAATACAATATATAATCACCACTGAGGTAGGCATTCTCATTCTCAAAGAACAAATATATCAATGAATCAGTAGGGAAATACACAAAGATCCATGTCAACAGTAGAAACAATATGGACATAGCCATCAAATATGGATCAATTTTTATAATCATGAATATTTGAAACTCCACACATCCTGAATGGATGAAATAGATCCAAGGTCTTTGTCTTCATCTCTACCGATCCATAGTATGAATCTAACCATGTGAGTGAATGTATCATAGTCGAACATGGTAGAAACCACTTGATTACTGGTCAATGATGTGAACCGTTAACAAGTGTGACATAAACTACCAATAATGACAATGGTTCTCAGGGTACTTCCACTACAATATATTAAGTGTGAAAATATGTCTTGAAGTCGAACACTCATAGAATCATTTGATCAAAGGTCAATGATGAGAACTTTTCATCGAATGCAATAAAACTACCATTAAGACATGAAGGCTCCAAGGTACTAAAGAAGGTTTCTAGATTAACTTCCTAGGTAATGAGCTGAAGTTGATAGGAAGTGACTCGTTGCATGAGGGCCTATGACATGAAACTCGTGTCAAGTTTTGAAGAACTAATTTGAAGTGATCCACAACTAACTCAGGGATGACCGACACGACTGAAGGCTACAAATTTCAAGGTAATTTTGAATGAGGTTGGACTTCTCTTGAACATATTAGGGACACAACATTTTGACTTGGAAGCATTTGACTCAAAAATAATACCCAAAACCAACTGAAGAATTTTAATGAGGTATGGTTAACTAAGAGACAAATGGATTTCCCAACCCAAACACAAACGTGATGAAGTGTCATGTTCAAGAGTGACATACAACCTTTTGTAATACAAAAACAAACCTTTCTTCCCATTCCCCCCCACCATTACTGGAAAGTACCTCTTTATTTTTGTGCAAGCTTGAGGAGGATAACAAATGCTTGTCCTGTAAGCTCATCCTTTGGTTAAGTCCTACAGATTATTTTTAACAAACCCTAGGAAGGAGTGGTTTGATCTTGTCATAATTAATGAGTCCTACACTGTCTATGTTTAAAGATTCCATCGAAGGAGTAGCTCGATGTCATTTTCATATTTAAAGAGTTTGAAAAGACATAAAGATGAAACTCATTCAATTATTTCAAGGTAAAGTTTAATGAGCCTAAAGAAAGTAAAGCTCGATGTTTTTCATTTTTAGGGAGTTAGGAGAAAAACATAAGTTAACTTCAAAATGTCATTTTCCATAAATTTAGTCTCTTAAGCTTGGAAAAGGGTAAACTAATGTAGGAGAGAATTCTATTGAACATGATTAGTCAACGTATACCTTTTTTGTAAACAGTCCACATGATCTGTAAAAGGGGTAAACTTATATCAAGTAGATGCAGTGTTCATTTACTTTAACGAGTTCGAAACAAACACGCATACTCGACAATCTTTTCATTTTTGAGAGTCAAAAAAGAGCTTAAAGGTATCTCAAGTATTTCACTTTTTTGTAAGTTTTAACAAGCCTAAAAAGTGATAAAAATGTACTCATATCCAAAATGACTCATTTCCGTAATTAAAAATGTGCCTTTCACATTTAAACTCAAAAAATCATCATAACCACTCAAGAAAAATAGTAAAAACATTAAAAATTTGAATTTTCAAAAGTTAAAGGCAAAAAATAATATTTTAATTGGCCTAAAATGCCTATAAAAATCCCAAAAAAAATTTAAAAAAAAATTACCATTTGTTTTTTACCATTTGAGAGCCATTGAGAGTGCATTTTTACCAAAAACTTCAAAGGCAGATTCTGATCAAACTAATGGACAAAGTAACGAACCATTTTCTCCAGATAAGAAATCACTCCATTATCTTCGTTTTGATTATTTAGATTTTGTATTTCACTATAAATTTAGTTTATCTAGGGTGTTTTATTTGATTTAAATTTTTCCCTTGGTGTGTACAGTTACTCCTTATCGAGTATGCACACACTAACCCCTTTTGTTATGCTAAAAAACATGATTTGCATGGTTTTTCAAACAAGAACCACGAAAATTTGTTCTATTTATAAAAGAGGTTTTGGAAAAATTAATAAAACGCCCAAAATTTCTTGCAAAATTTATCACATTCTTTTCTAATGACCCTCTATTGTTATTTTCGAAGTTTTGAATTACAAAAGTGGAATGGATGGAGAGAGAACATGAATATCAAGATGCAAAAGCTTTAAATAACCTATCAACTTTACAAGTCTTGAGGGTTTGTGGTCTATACAAAATTTTCATGATCCCAGGTATGAAATCTCAGCTAGATTTGCTGACATGGATGGGAAGAACATGGAATGTTTAGGAATAATATTTCCAAATTATAGATCAAAGACTTCCCATAGATATAGATGACATCTATTTCTTGACTCAAATTTCACTCCGTGGGGTTGATATCTCATTATATGGGCACAAATTAGGTGGAGAAACAATAACAAATTACATACGAAAACATTGTTTGCAAGGGTCCCAACTCAAAGATTGACAGATTGATATCAAAACTATTAAGAGGTTTTTGTTGAGGACCATTTCTTTCATTTTTGCACAATTTTGTGGAAGTGCAATGCTTCATTTTCTCACTAAGGCCCACATGCATATTTCTGTGGAGTGTTCACAACCTACTATTTTCAACTAGTGTGAGGGGGTTTTTGCCAACCTCAAAGGGAAAATGACTAGAGAAAAGACTGGTAAACTCAAAAAATTTGGGAATGGTGCCAAAGTGATCTCATTTTCTCTAGAGAGGATTCCTCTTCTTTCCACACAAATATCTATAGATGTAGGAGGACCTCGAGATCCTCGTATGCTACAATGGGTGTCGTTAATGGCACGCCACAGAGGTGTTGATGGCCTAATTATGAGATACACTCCTGGCATTTTTGGGTGGCTGGAACACCAGATCATCATGATTGAGGACTTCCCATATGTGAGCATGGATTACACTAGTGATCCATATATCCCACTTCCTGTAGGAATGAAGTGGGGTGACATAGGTAAAAATCTCATATTTTTGGTTGTTTTGTGTTTTTTGATTTTTTTTTTTTTTTTGACATCCAAAACTAACTATCTAAAATAATCATCCATATGTGGGCCTAGTCAAACCAATGGTGTTACGTCTATTTGATAGGCGTGGTGAGCAGCCAACAACTCTTGTGGCACAAAACCCTAATGCAACAAAGGCCTTAACTAAGCGCGAGCACAACCTGGAGAGGTTGACTCTAGATATCCCAAATGTCGGGATTGATGATTTTCTTCTCCATTACCAGAGGCATACTGTGGGATTTCCTAGTCCGATCAGTTGCTTGCTACGACGAGTAACTCTCACCATCATTTGTTACTATGATCACCATGCTTAGCTGCTACTCATAGGGCTAGATTTTATTTTTTGTCATATTGACATGTTCAGATAATAAAGGCCATAGGGCCTCATATGTCTTGGATGACATTTTATAAAGCCAAAATTTTTACAAATGTTTTGATAATGGAAACTACTACTATTATCTCAATTTATCTTGTACAATATGTGGATGGATATTAGTTTTCTTTCTTACAGATGTTGCAAATGTCGATTTAACACATAATTAGCCAATGCATTAGTTAATGTGACGTTTAAATGTATTGGAATGTGTTGATATTTAATGTAATCAAATTCTCTTTTCAAGAGACGAACCCACAAAAACATTCTTTTTTTTTTAAGAAACAGGTAGAATTTTCATTATATAAACTAAAAAAGGGTCAGGTACCATACAAAATTCAAGATTGTGCTCTCAACAATTTCCATCGATTTACATTGGAATGGGACATTCTTTCTACCAACATTATTTACATATAGTCTTTGAGCATAACTAAGAAGAAATAAGAGGAGCCATCTTGGCTCTCCAACCAGACAAAGCACCTGGCCCGAATGGCTTTCCAATTTTCTTTTATAGAGCTCATTGGGGAACTATTAGAAAGAACTCATCAAAATGATGAAATGGATTTAGCACAAGAAAAAAATTGGAGGCTACACTAATTCCAACCACCAAGCCCTCATTCCCAAGGAGAATCGACCCACAACCTTCTCCCATTTCCAACCTATATCCATTTGCAACTCCTCTTATAAAATCTTTACTAAGATTTTAGCAGCCCATCTCAAGCCTCTGCTTCCTTTGATTATCTCTGAAAACCAAGGTGGGTTTATGGAAAATAGACAAATATCAGACTTCATCATCCTTGTTCAAGAAGGAATTCATTCTATCCATTCCAAGAAAGAAAAGGGATTCATCCTGGAGCTAGACTTGGCTAACGCCTTTGATAGGGTCAAGCATTCCTTCCTAATTGCTTTTCTCCAAAAAATGGGCTTTGCTACTCCTTTTCTTGAACTCATCAAAGCTTGTATCACGGGACCTTGGATCTCCCCCCTTTTCAATGGCAGGCCTAGTCCTCCCTTTCAATCTTTGAGAGGGCTGAGGCAAGTCTGCCCTCTTCCCCCTATCTATTTATCTTAATGGCTGAATATTTCAGTAGTGTTGTTGGTACCATTCCATTACCCTCTTTTTCTTCTAAAAACATCATCAATTTCCTATCTTTTCCCTCCATAGACCTCTTTACATCCATTGAAATTGATTAGTTAATAGCGTTATAGTTGTTAGTTCGCATTAAAGTTAATTTATGAGTTTTTATGTTAGAAATTAGGAATTTTAAACAAAAATGTCTCAGGAAGATATCACATCCTGTAAATAGTTTATCATCTGACACATGGCATGATAAGCAAGCCAAAGCAGTGGATAAGGACGAGCTCCTGAATGTACAAGCATGAAGAAAAATCAATTTTACAGCAGATCAAAAGCTCCTACTTATGCGGCCAACGTTGGGTCAAACCCCAACCTTTTTGGTTACAAAGGCAGTGAAAGCCATGGTTTCTAAACCAGCTTCGTTTTGTCTTTTTGGGAAATTGGTTCATCTTAGAATGACCGAAAATCATTCCACTATAAAAGCAGGAACAGCTGCTTCAATTAATGTGCATTCGACTCAAGATAGGAAGGAGATAAAAACTCTGTATCGTTTTGTTTGCGAACAATGTTATGTTACCTCTGTGTATTGTTTAAAAGGACCAAATTCATATATGTGATTGCAACTCTTAGTGTTTGAATACAATTACGATTTCACTCCACACTGCCCATGCGCTAACATTGTCGATTGATTGAGCTCATTCCAATGTACCATTGAAATGTGGATGGGCCCTGCATGGATTGGTATATTGTGCCTTTCATTTTCATTGTTTTTAAATTTACATAGAACGCATTTCCATTTCTTTTGAATGCATGTCATTTAATATCATTTTCACAGCTCTTGAATTTACATAAAACACATATTGTTAATGTTATTTCCATGCTAATGATTTTCTCAATTCGATTACAATTTCTCACAAATGGAATCCATGGTGCTTGCTTAAAGATATCATCGTTAGATCATTGAATCAGGTCTTGTAAGAGACTTGGTCCAGCGTTATGTTTTAAGGCATTTCCATGAACTCTGTTTGTGCATGTATTTAAAGTTCAGTGTGCTTTTGATTTCTTTATGAGTGCTTCAGTGGTAACTAGATAGAGTTTTGTGCACAGCATCCTTGTAAGGGGATTCAAATCTCAGTCTAGCTATACTCTGTATCTCTGAGACAGTTAGATAATCTAGGTAATCTGGGTGTTAAAGTGAGAGGAAACATACCTCAACCTTCTGTAAAGAAGTACTATCGCCTATCACCACAAGCACTTAGTTAGGAATCCTTTATGCCTATAGATTTTAGGCACATGTCTCGAAGTTTACTTACCCAGGTCGATAATAAATCTACTCTAATCTAGCACCCTAGATTGGCCACTACATTTTGGCACCGTTACCGGGGAGGCGTAGTTAGAGGATTTAAAAAAAAAAACATCAATAAAAAAAAAAATTAAATCAACAAAAACAAACCAAAAACACAACATAGATTTTACTGTCACTGTAGAAATCATGTTTGCTTATGCCTAGATCTAGAGATAGTAGAGGCAGATTCACAAAAACCCCCCATCCAAAAACTAACTTATCATTAGAAGCAGACTCTGTGGGAAAGACTGAACATACAACACCAGTTGTGGAAATCGTTATACAAAGATTAGAGGATAAACACAAGTTAGGCCAAAGACTTACACTTATTGAGAGACAAATCTTATTGGCGCACGAATCTCAGAAGAAGCATTTCCCTGAATCTTCCAAAAAGAGAGAAAGTAGAAACATAACTCAACAATCTCTAGAACAACTCTTTGGAACAAGTGACACTGAACAAACAATCAAATCACCAGAATAATTTACAAAAATGGCTATGGAAGGAGGAGGATCAGCAAGAAGACCCACTCCTGACCAACAACACGATTAAGGAGAGGAGGAAGAATCAACTTTTAAATTTCCCATCCATGAACCTGAAGACAAAAATGATGAGGAAATCAAAATGAAAAACATACCTCCTTCTGTGTTACCAAAATTTTATGGCATGGCTTCAGAGGATCCAGATTCATTCTTGTTTGAGTTTGACATTGTATGTCGAACATATGGTTACGCAGATGATGCCCATAGGCTTAGACTATTTCCAGCAACATTAAAGGCATCAGCACTAAAATGGTTTATGGGACTTGGTGAGCATGCAATCACTGATTGGGATGGCATGCGAAGAATATTTCTAAGGAAATATCAACCTTATTGTAGATCAAAGGATTCTAAAGATGATATCTTTAGGATGAATCAACAAGAGGATGAAATCCTAGAGGATTATTTGGAACGATTTTCTTACAATTTACAAAAATCAAAACATCAATCTATGACTCTTGATCTCATTAGAACCATATTCTTGAAGGGCATTCGAGAGGAATACTTAGATGATCTTAATTTGATGGGAAAAGGTGATATATCCACCTTACCTTTCGAAGAAATTGCTGATCTATGTGAAAAGTATTCCAGGAGCAAAGCAAAAATTGGGAAAAGAACCATATCATCCAAAGCCACAAAATCTGCTTCAGCTAGTGTTACACGAGGTGAAATAGGAAACTTACTAGAGGAATTCAAAAAAGATTTTTTGAGTACATTAGGGACCCAAATTGACACTCTTAAAGCCAAGAAAAGACAAGAAGAGGAAGATAAATGATGGCTATATTTTGTCCAAAATGCCGAAAGAATCATGCGTTGAAAGATTGTCCATTAGAGAATATCCAAGTTTGTGCCTTTTGTACTAAAAATCATGATATATTTCATTGCTCTAAAGTTAAGGTTTTGCAGAATTGTAATGTGGCAGCCAATACAGATATGGAGAATGTCTATTTTACGGGGGCAAAAAAGACCATGGCAGCCAAGACCTTCACCTCAAGGTATGTTCCCAAATCAGAATTTACAATTTCCTGCACATGATCAAATGTATGCTCAGAATTCATGGAATGTGCCCATGCCATGGCAGCACTAGAGTTACCCACAACAACAATGGAGACCATCCCAGCAATACTCTCAATAATATCCATCATACCCTCAACCATACCAACCATATTCACAGCCATATCAACAATACCATCAACCATATTCACCATATCCTCAATCATATCAACAATATCCTCCACAATAGGTTGTTTACCCACATCAATCTCAACCCACTCAACAAGCATTGCGTGCTCCTCCACCAATAAATCCACCACAATTACAACTTCCATCTAACCCCCAGCCTCCTAGACCTACTGAAATACCTGCTCAACCTGTGCCAAATCCAAATAATAGAGCAGAGAGACCAACTTATAATGTAGATGAGGGACCCTCATATCCCACATTACCCTTGCAAAATATCAATTTGAGGTCTGGGAATGTACTTCACAAAGAATCCCCATCAGTTGAAAAACAAAGAGAAAATGAAGAAAATGAAAATGAAACCCCCATTGAAAGGAAACCAAACGATGACATCAAACACAAACAGATGCAACCATTGCAACCACCACCTTTTCCAGACCAATTGGTCCAAACAAAACTTCCCATGTCTATACCACAGTTTGATGTTTTAGATGAGCTAAAGAATGTCTACATAAAAATTCCGTTATTGCAATCCATAAAAGACATTCCCATATATACTAAAGCCATCAAAGAACTATGTCTTAAGAAGCCTACTAGGAAAAGATTTGATCCACAAACTATTCATGTTATTGGACATTTAGCTGGCCTTATGACAAATACCATTTCAATGGAAAAGCATGTTGATCCTGGTATTCCCAAAGTCACGACAATCATTCACAACTACATATTCCAAACACTTTAATTGATCTTGGGGCCGTCACAAATGTGATGACTCTTGAAACCATGAAAACCCTCCAGCTCACAAACTTGCAGCACACAACAATTGTTCTAGAACTTGCTGTTAGGTCTAAAGTGATTCCTGAAGGGATTTTGGAGGACATAATTGTTTCACTGCACTCTTGGGAGTATCCAGTGGACTTTTTAGTTCTTCAACCAAAATCCAATTTAGGAGGACACCCTATCATCCTTGGTAGACCATGGCTAGCAACTGCTGATGCATTCATAGGATGTCGATCGGGTAATATGATCATCTCACGAGGAACTGAAAGAAAACAACTCACTCTTTACCCATCAACACAATCACCAGCAGTAGCACACAATTTATGTCTTGATGATAAATACAATGATAAGGTAGAATTTAAATCTATTTTCAACATCAACCAAATCTATGATTTTCAAGAACACGATAATGATGACTTGGTAGAATTGTTTCTCTCTCAACCAGATGTGTCTGAGGAATTGAGGAATGATCAATACCATGCTGCCAATGAACTTCTAGCACAAAATTTTCAGGAGACATGCACCATTCATTCTTTGCAAACAACATTTCATAACATTTTCCCTATCCAATCCATCACCAACATACAGAGCAAGACCATAGAGATTAGTCCAGGAAAAACATTGAATATTGGCAATCACCTAGACTCATCTCAAGAAGAGAAATTGACTCAACTATTAAGAAAATACCAGAAGGCATTTACCTGGGACTATACCGATATGCATAGAATTCACCCTGAAACATGCACTCATCATATTTATATAGATAGCAATGTTAAACCTATGAGGCAACCACAGAGACAAATGAACCCCATGCTTCAGGATATTGTTAGAGAAGAATTACAAAAACTGTTAAAAGTCAATTTTATCTATCCTATCTCTGACAGTCAGTGGGTATCCCCATTGGTCGTAGTCCCCAAGAAAAATGGTAAGTGGAGGATTTGTGTTGACTAGCGACAATTGAACAAAGCCACCCTCAAAGACTATTTTCCATTCCCATTTATTGACCAAGTATTAGACACACTAGCTGGGAAATCATCATTTTCTTTTCTTGATGGTTTCAGTGGCTACAACCAAATCAGGATAGCCTTAGAGGACCAGGACAAAACCACTTTTACTTGTCCATGGGGCACCTATGCTTATAATGTTTTTCCATTTGGACTTTGCAACGCTCCAACTACATTTCAGAGAGCTGTATTAGCCATTTTTGTTGATTTACTTCATGATTGTGTTGAAGTTTATATGGATGATTTTTCAGTGTGTGGTGATTCATTTGAGCATGCATTAACAAATCTTGAAAAAATTTTGAAGAGATGTATTGAAGCTAATCTGTCCCTAAGCAAAAAAAAATGTTTTATCATGTTAAATGAAGGGATAGTATTAGGACACTGTATTTCTTCTCAAGGCATTAAAGTTGATCCATCAAAAAATCAGATCATTATTGATTTGCCAATTCCAAAGACTCAAAAGGAGGTAAGAAGTTTTCGTGGGTATGAAAGCTATTACAAAAGATTCATTGACCATTTTAGTCGCATAGCTTTACCTTTGTTTAAACTTCTAGCCAAAGATGCACCTTTCAATTGGAATGATAATTGTCAACAAGCATTCGAAACACTCAAAGCAAAGCTATCAACCACACCAGTCTTAAAAGGACCTAACTGGGTCCTACCATTTCACATCTTTACAGATGCATCTGATACTGCAGTAGGTGCCTCATTAGGCCAGAAAGAGAAATCTTGTCATTATGCTATTTATTTCATTAGCAAAAATATAACACCTGCATAATTAAACTACACAGTCACAGAAAAAGAAATGCTTGCAATCATACATGTTGTGAATAAATTATGACAATATATAACTGTTTATGAGGTTTTTGTACATACTGACCATTCTGCCATCAATCACTTAATGAATAAACCAGTAACTAGTGGCAAAGTTACCAGATGGTTTTTATTGTTACAGGAATTTAACATCACAGTGTTGGATAGACCAAGTAAGGAGAATCAGGTGGCAGATTTTCTTTCTAGACTGTAAAATCAAGGTGAGGTTGTTCCGGTTGAAGATTCTTTCACAGATGAAAATTTATTTGCAATTTCAGTAGTGAATCCTTGGTATGCTGATTTGGCCAATTACTTGTCCATAGGAAGAACACCACCATATTTTACTTCAAAGGAAAAGAAGAGGCTAATCAAACAGAGTGCTCGATACTCATGGGTTAATGGCGATTTATTTTACACTGGTTATGATATGATTATTAGACGACGTGTAAGAAATGATGAAATTAATTATATTTTAAAATCTTGCCATGATGAACCATGTGGTGGGCATTCTGCAGCTAAACGAACAGCATTTAAGATCCTTAGTCTTGGGTACTACTGGCCATCCATTTTCAAGGATTCCAAAAAGTATGTGAAGAGTTGTGATAGTTGTCAAAGAATGGGTAGGCCAACAGCTACCCATGAGATTCCCCTTTAGCCTCAAGTACACCTAGAGCCATTTGAAAAATGGGCTCTAGACTTCATAAGACCAATCAATCCAACTTCCAATGGTAAGAGGTACATCTTAGTATGTACTGATTATGTGACAAAGTGGGCTGAAGCTAAAGCACTAGTCTGGGCAACTGAACAGACAGTGGTAAATTTCCTCATTGAAGAAATTTTTGTAAGGTATGGAGTACCAAGGGAGATAGTAATGGATCAAGGTACTCAGTTTACTTCAAAGTTAGTTAAGGACATCACCGAAAAATATCAAATCAAGCACAGAAGAAGTAC
>APFE030323305.1:170697-183357 GCA_000404065.3 Pinus taeda
GGTAAAGAAACACACTTTACCTAACTCTATACCTAACTCTATACTAGACCAAGTTGAACTTAACTATTTCCTATGTGTCGGAATATCCTAACAAAATTCGACCTCCCTCCCTCAATCCAACGCTTAGAAGTTATGGTATCTCTCCCTTACCCATATTCTTAGTCCCCTGATCAGCAGAGTTCCCCAGCTCTCCGCCGCTTCCTCCCTCTCTTCCCTTCCCTGTTGCTCCTTTGCTCCTTCTTCCTTATCCTCTGCAGTGCAAGACCTTCTCGCCTCCCTTCATTATCCCTAGAAGTTTTTTTCCTTTTCTTTCTTGATCCCCAGTGTTCTATTAGCCCCGGCTTCATCTTTGCTTCAAGCACCGAATCAGAATTTATCTTTCTTATCAGACCCTCTCTCTTCATATAAAGCAGCAAGATAGCACTTAGAACCCCAAGAATGGCACAAAGTAAAGATTTCTTACACTGTGCAGACCTTCAGGTGGAGTTGGAACAAATTCAAGCACACCAAAAAATCCTAGATGCCAAAATCCACTCACATGCCAGGATGACCAGCGAGAAATATGAAGCAGACCTGAATCTCTTCCTCCACAATGTCTCCTCTCTCCAAGAGCAGTTCAACGAACTAGCCAACAGATGTAGCCACTCTCAAGAACCAATTGACATCCTCAAATACATGCTAGAGAAACGTAATGCGCCCAACACTAGCTCATCAAGCTTCAAGAATGCTGAAGTCGACAACAAGCCAAATGAATCAACAGCTCGCCAAATCAGCCATAACAGTATAGACTACGATGTATTGCAGATTATGTTTAATATTGTCTCAGTTTGTTAGAATCTTCACTTGCTCTTACTTTCTACAAGTCATAAATGATAAAAGCTTAGGAGAATTTTGTTTCACAGACCATCTCCTAGCTCCGCCTACGGGCCTTAAATCTTATATCTTAGGAGCTTAGCCACCCAATCTTTTTTGGAATATAAATAGCAACCAACTATGTTAAAAAAAAAAAACTATAACTGTAGACTCTCTAGAAAACAACACTATATTGTATACATCGACGTAGCATATATATATAATATTTAAATGAAAAACTTTCAGCAACTATCGGGATTAAGTTATTCTCCTACAGGTTCATCCACAGTAGTATTCAATTCCTGAGTGACATCCTCCCCTTCATTAACCTCAAAAGCAACAACAAGGACCTCAGCACCAGCAACATTGTAGACTGTGGCTTCTCTAACCCCAAAAACTTCCTTTAAAACCCTGATAGTAGTAGTTTCCACTATTATTTCAATGTTATCCACCTTCTATTATATGCCGATCACATTCACACGTAGGCCTTCCATTGTCTCCTGTAAAAATTCCATGTGTTTGCCCAATCCAGATAATTGAGCATAGAGAACTCCCTTACTCTCATTAATTTCCCTAACAATATCCTTTATAACTTGTTTACGATAATTCTCCACCAAATTCTTTATGCTTCCACCACTGCCATGACTAGACCTCGAGTTTCTGAACCCAGAGCCTCCACCACTATCATTACACGCAGAGGCCATCTTCACAACAATCCACCTCTAGACAATAATTATCCTTTGATTAATTGACCATATACAATTACCATATATAATGGCCTATTAAACCCCAACATTCCTCTCAAACTTACCCTTCATAAATTCTAGTTGATTCAAAGTCTTGTCAAGGCAAATTCCCTCCATTTCTTCCACTGACAAAATTAACCAAAAACCTAATGCGATGGTACCATCTTCCATAGCAGGGATGGCTATATTGCTTATCTTGATGAGTAACTGAAACCACGATGCCTACCTATCCTCGTAAATTATCTTCATTCCAATGAAACCACACCTGTGCATTAACTCAAAGCCATCCATCCTAACTTCCAAAGCACAACGGAGGAGCATCAGTGAGCTAACCATCTAAATTACCAACTTACTTCTCTAAATACCCGTACCCCCACATACAATGCCAACTTGGAGCTACCGATAATGGGATGTGACATGAGGATTTGTCTTGATTTATACATAAACTACCTTGCTCCAGCATCACCCCCGCATTGGCCTGGCCATCTACCAACTGGTTATTGGCACACAACACATGTAACAAGTTTACCTTTTTATTTTTTTTAACAAATAAATAATCCTTGCCATGATTGAGGAGGTTTCATTATTGAGAAGATTGACGTTCTCGAGAAGCTTCATAAATTTTTGAATAATCATCATGGAGTCATCAACTATCTACAATTTTTTTATACCATTAGCCAAACTGATGTTCAGACACTGCCAAAGAGAAAGGGCCTTGGCTTGATTGTTTCTCACAATGCCAATACCCCATTCATCCTTTATTTCTATTCTTTCTTCGAGGTTAACAATTACCCCTCCCACCCCATCCTCTCTGAACCTGCAAAAACTTCCTTAACATTTTGGAACTTCTTCCTAAATAGACATTGTTTAAATGTAATACTATGAGTTGAGAATCTAACCTAGTTATCAATCGACGAATATCAAATGAAATAGAGTTAGATATGATAGCTCAATAATTTTACTATTTTTTTCAATATTATTTGTTGTTCGACCAAGGAATATTCCAACTCATTAATGGGTGAATAAATAGCCCAAGTTGCAGAAGACAAATTCCGAGTACTATGACTAGTGCCATCAGTAAAGACAATGTAAATTTGAGGGAGTGTCGACATCTGTAAATCAAGTGTAAAACAAGATAATCAGGAGAAGTAGAATAAAATTGTAAGAATATGCAAAACATTCCACACACAAAACATAATACAACAATCTACAATGTACTCATGTAGAGGAAAATTCCCCCCAATCTTTGTTTGATCTGTTTAAGTAAACTACAAGTTACCAATAGGCAGATGAAATGAAGGTTCATTGATAAAATCAAATGAAAGACTCGATTTAGAGGGGGATTTGTTTCATTTTTTAATGAGATTGAGACAAAACTATGCTCGTGAATTTCATAAACTGCTTTCATTTTATGCAAGCTTGAAATGAAAATAAGTATTCTTAGATTTTGTTTCATTTTTTAGCGAGGTTGACATAGTAAAGAACCACCCTCATAGGAACTTGTTTCTTTCTTTAATGAGGTTGAAATAGTAAAAGAAGCATCCTCATAGGAATTTTTTCATGGCTTCGAACTGGAAGAAACATGTCATGTTAAGGGACATACCTCGATCATGGCTTCCAAGAGGTCTTCATCTAAAGCAAGAATAATTCTCTCGAGAGAATCAAAAGGGGTAAGAAAACTGAGTTCGAATTCCCCCATAGGGTACACCATGTCAATTACCAAATCGAAGTCAAACGAAGTTGAGCAAAAAGTGAGAGGCTCACTGACATGGTAACCAAAAACATGGGACAACAAGCCACATAATTAACACGTGGTGGGGTATGTACCACTTCCATATAAGGAACATTCATGGATGACAGATGACTGGTAGTCAAATCAATATCAATGAACAAAATATGATTGATAGTCACAATGTTTCCATTGTGAGGGAAAGCAATCACTCAAAATTGTATGGACATGACAACTTTCACGGCATAGAAATAGTCTCGCGCTAGGAGAAAATTGAAATCCAAGGGTACTTGGACTACCATAAGATCGATACAAACAATTTTTTGTTCCAGAGTAATAGGTAACTTAGGAAGGATCCCTAAAGGCTCGCTAATGGTTATGTTAAAAGCTAACAAATTATGTGTAACGAGCACAACGTGAGGGAAACCCAAATCTTTCCAAGCAGTTGAGGATAAAATGTTGATAGAAACACCTTTGTCTACGTTCATGCAATGCACATTCTTACCATAGGCTTTCACAATGATTTGGAAAGGGGTGGAATAAGGAATACGAGACCATGTTAGTCTACTCCAATAAAAGGAAATCTCCTCATTATTTGGAGGGTGTTTAATGGAAACAAGTGAAATGCCCCTATGTGTAGAAGAGTCTTAAGTAACAGGAAGAACCTGAGAAGTATGAATTTCATTCTATACAAAGAGAGTGGGATTGACTAAATATGGAATTGAGTCGACCACTCGATCAACCAATGGTTCATCAACTCTAGTGATATGTGTTTCACTCACCAAAAGAAGAATGGGATTGACTGTACTTGGAATTAGATTTGTTAACTGACAGTAGGTTGGGAGAAAGTATATGATAACTAGTTGGAATTTGATGTTCATAAATAGTAAGGATTCCAACAATTTTTAGGCTTCACCTATGTGAGAGAAAATTTGAGTTTAATGACTCTCTTCACACAATCTATAAGGAAACCTAACTTTACGTTATTTTCTGGGAACCTGACAATCACTGGTCGATGGAAGTTGATGAGAATTTTTGGACACGCTTCTAGAAGCTTTGGAATACCAGGACAATCAATAAGAAGGTGGTCGCCCTTACAAAGTTTGCAAGGGAATTTGGGCTTGTGACATATTTTGGGTTGCTTCTCAACTTTTTCCATACTCAAAATAATGGTTGGTTGGTTGAATTCTTTCTTATCTTTCTTCTTCTTAGTGACTTGGTTACTAGCATCAAAACTTTTACCAAGAAAAGAAGGAGAAAGGAAAGAAGACATTTTGGGTGAAGAAGGTAAAGGGTCAACAAACAGTTGGTCTTGTTGAGATGGAGAACTTGATTGAGGTGAAGAGCTTGGTTGAGGTGAAGAGCTTGGTTGAGGTGAAGAGCTTGGTTGAGGTGGAACAGTTTGGGTATTTGGGATTAAAGAGGTTAAAAACAACCAGACTAGTAAACCTATCATGAATTCGGGAAGCAAAAATGTCGCCATATAAGGAGGATTGACATTTCCAAATTCAAGAAAAGGACTATGATTCCCTTCGAAAGGGGTTTCTTTATCGATAACTTCCAACATTTTTTCCATTAGATCCAATTTAGATAAATTTATTAACAATTCAAAAGAATGTTAACAATTCAAAATAAAAATCCATGCCTAAAGTCTATAAAAAGTAAAAATAAGCAAATAACATGTGCTAATAAATCTAAGGAATCAAACCATACAAACAACCTTTTCACAAAGAACAATGTGAAACGTAGCTGGAGATAGAGTAGGTGCAATCAATTATGCTGACAACTGGCTTAATGGCCACGATATGGTGCAAGTAACTTCACTTGTGCCATCTCAAGCGAAGAACACCCTCCAAAAAGGTCCAAGTGAGTCTAGTCATCATTTGCGCTAGGTACAGTAGGGATGTTCCCCTCGTCGTCACCTTGGGTAAAAGCCCTAAGATAATGGTCTCTAAGATTACCACATACAACAGTTTAACATGGGGGAACAATCGCAAATTGTATGTACACACAAGGGAAAAGTAACAAAGCTCAATCCCCTTGAAGGTTCCTCAACATGATTAATCTAAGGTTTATAATTCAAGTGACTCCCAAGCACCTTTCACCACCATTTTTAATGTGTGAAAATCGTGTTACCGTAACCAATGAAGTAGGGTCAATCATTTCACTAGGTCTAATATGATCTCGTACTTAACTCCCTTGTAAGAGGATCTTCCCAGAGTCAAATTGTTCCCTACCATAAGATTCTAATGTTTGTTTGCAGCTTTGGAAAGTTAACTCACTTCCCTATTCCAAAGCCCTACTATATGACCTAATGTAGGTGTAATGAGCCCTAGAAATATAAAAATTCTAATTTATTTTATTAGATTTTTTTTTAAGTTGTTGTGTACTCAGTAGGTTGATGGATGTGAAACCGGTGGTGTTATAACCTCATTCAAAGTTAAATGTAATCGAGCATGATAATGTAATCTTTTCACTTCGATGAATTTTAACTAAACTAAGGAAAGAGGTGTCATTTACTTTTCAACAATACAAGAATAAATGGATCATTTTCAAGATACAAATCATAGAGAACGTGGAATACACGATTCTTGGCCCTTTTTTTTAATGCAACCTAATTTCCTAAAAATCTAAGTTACAAAAAGCAAAATTTTAATCTTAACAACTTCTTGCTTACCCAAAAACAAACAATGAATTCTTCCTTCAACTAACACAAGCCATAATTTCAACTTGATGTAATCAATTACAAATCACTATAAGCAGAATATTGTGATATCTTATAGAGAGAAATAATTAGTATTCACTTTGATAAAAACAGCAAACTCCAAATCACAAGTGTCGCCTTGAAAAACTCTAACTTTTTCCTAATACTAATGATTCTTTCCAATTATGAAAACAAGGTACTTAATCTAATATTTTGACAAAAAAACAACAGACTCAACCTACCTCAGCAATGACTGATATTTCTTTTGATTAATCAATAGTTCACGAGATCAAACCTTGAACCCTAATTTGCAAAGATAAAGAATTCTTCAAGAAGGAATTTCAAAACATTGAATCAAAATAGAGAGGAAATTTCCAAGATGTAAATAAATCCAAGAAAGTACAACAATAAAAATAAAAAAATAAAAATAAAAATAAAAAAAATTGGACCCAACAATTGGAAACCTAAATTTTCAAAAAAATCTAGGATGTGTTCAGGAAATCAGTTTGATTCAAGTTGAATATGCATTGGTGCTAAGGAGTAAGTGCACAAATATATGATTTGTTCCTAACGATAAAATGCGCAGTTCGAGAAAATTTGAGAAAAAATAAAAAGGAAACCAAACAATTCACAAAATCTGATCTTTTAGTATCTTGCAAACACTTCTAAGGCTATAAGAAGAGGTTCAAAAATTCAAAAAAAAAGAAATTATGAAGAACGAGACGTTCCCCAACGAAGCCGCCAATTTGTTAGGCGAACAAATTACACTTATGGACAAGATAAATCTCCCTAGATTTCAAACAAAACCTAGTAACAAACATCAAAAGAATGGTTACCTTTCCTTAGCTTATAATTGAAACATGAAACATGTAGTACACGGAGAATCACTTACCTATTAGCAATGTGCTTGTAGAAATCCTTTCAGTGATTTCCAGAACCAACTTTTCCTCAATGCCTTAGATGCTTTCCCAGTGCTTTCCACAACTTCTCCATGATGCTCCAAAAGAGATCTACATAGACAAAAACATTCAAAGCAATCAAAGAATCTCGCATATAAGATAAAAGGTAAATGAAGTTCCTAATTTAACATACAACATATAGTTGAATTGATAATCAGTTATAAACCATGAGAGTGATCAAGGAATCTCACAAATAACATAAAAATAGATAGAATTAAGAAAGAAAAATTGCTTTGTATTGAATTCAAAGGAGAACAAGCTTACAACTTGGTTGCCTTGATGTCAAAAGCCCGTGGTCTCTAGACTTCTCCTTAGATGACAAGCCTTCTAGCCCTATTCCAGTAGTGTAAGTTTACCTTTAGTAGTCCTTCCTAACCCTCTAGTCTGTGTTTGATTTATAGGCCAAGAGGAGGAGGTTTGAGATCCTCTTCTCAAGGGATGAGATCCTCAAAAGGATGGATTAGGCCTCCACAAAGAGAGGGAATTAGCTCCATTAAAAAAGAGATTAGGCTTGAGTAAGCATAAGCTCATAGCTTTTAGTTGGGAAATATTCGCTCAACAAAGCTTCTAGAATTTACTTTTTTATTTCTACTTTCATTGAGTTATGTGTGCAGTTCATAGTGGAAGACAGAGCACAAATTTATGTTGACTTTAATGGTCAAATCTATGTATGTGTAGAGTATGGCTAGGGAACCGTACAAGTACTCAAAAATAGATTTTTGGACCATGTAATCCAAAATTTTCATTCTCTTTGGGATTTTTTAGCTTCTAGCCTTGTCAAGGAACACTTTGTAAGATCTGGATTGACGGCCATTTGCCTAATGATGACAAAATGATGTGTAACACCAACTATAGGAAGAAATTGTGCATTTATACCTACAGTTGTGTGGAGAGTCATCCCCAAAGAATTGGTGTGGTCATCAAGATCTGAGTATCGTTACAACTCTGAAATCGCCAGTAAGATACGTATATCATTGCCACATGTATGTCTTCTCTGTTAATGGTCTCAAAATTTAATGATAACTAGTTGAATAGTTTGGGTGGTGATTATTAATTGAATAAATTTATGTAATCAATTGTATGTTGAATTTTGGGTTGTTACATATGGTATCATTGTGGACTTTTTTTATTTAAATTTCAATGTCATTATAATTCAAGTGCGCTGGCATGCACATGCCCTCCTTTAAAAGATAAAATCAATAATTTGGTTGGAGAGGCACTATTGAAACAAAGAGTTTCAATTTGTTCCACTGTCTGTCTTAGACAACCTCTTTTCTCAAGACGGAAACGGAAGTAGTAAATGATTACCTTGAGTCTAAAATGCTAATTAAAAAAAAAAAAATTGAACTGGAATTTGGCAACGAGACCAGAATTTTAAATTTGTCACTATCTGGAAATCAGGGTTGTATTTCAAATTCCAAGTTTTACCCTAAATCATGGATTTTATTTTATATTTTTAAGGTTTCCAGGGTTTCTTGCAACAAAATTCATACTTGTTCTCATAAACTCCCCCAAATGGAGCATTTTCCAGAGAATCCAGGAAGCCTCTAAGTTGATTACCATGGTCATATCCTCAAGATCCATGGGATCCTATAGAGTTGTTGACTCTCAGTTCATACACAGAGCTTGGTGGTAAACAACGAGGGGATTTTTCAAATAATAGACAATGATTAAAACAAGATCTACAACTAGGGTAGGAAAAAATGGGGTTTGAACTCTTGGATATCTCTAAAACTACACTATTGTTTCTAGTGGAATAACCCCATAAAGAAGCAATCAAGCCTAGTTTGCTCAGATATATGCTCAAATTGAAGCCAACGATCGCGAGAATTTAATGGGCACCTCAACCACACCCACTTCTACATTACAACATCATGAATATACCACATTTTGAGTTATATCAGTTTACTTCATATGTCATTTTGAGTTATATTAGTTTAGTTGGTCACTTGTTAAGAAATATTTATATTATTTCCATATTTCAATACTTTGTTGATTAAAATAGAGCTTATGATATTGTAATAGAGATTTTAGTTGAAGGTAAATCTGAACTAAAAAAAATTCTTAGCCCCAAATAGACTAAATGCTAAATTAAAAAAAAAAAAAAAAAAAAAACCGTGTGAAATTAAACTCCTAAGGATGAGTTTATTTTTCTTTCCAAGAAAGAGCACACTAGTTAAAATAATACATTGTAATAAAGAAACACCAATTAAAATAAAACCTAATCGTGTGGAAACTTGTTTAAGGTATGCGGCTGTATTTTTGGATGAGCCTAAAGTAAATATGAAAAAAATATATAAGGCTAGGGTGAGCCTAAACTAAATTGAATTTCTTCTTTTGTCTAATTTGGTTTAAGAACTGCAAAAGAGTTAAAAGTAAGTGTATATGAAACTAACTTTCTTCTGCTTGTAATAATTAAAAGATACATTATACTATTAATAATTAACCGACATAAGCATAAACAGGAAACTCCATTATCCCCAACCTGCAGTCCATCTCTTATTTTGGAGATATTTTAGAAAAGTTTACAATCCCACCCTGTAGCTCATCCAAGACATCCAACCATATTCTTATCATAGAAAATCCCGGTTTTTTTTTGTGAGGGGAACCATTCATTAAGAGCACATGGTTTTTCATTAAGTTCTAAGCCTATATGACACTTAGCCCACAACTTTATGAATTTAATTAGTAAACTAATTATAAATATAATGGCCTAAATTCCACAATATTTTTTTATAGTTTACTGTCCATTTAAAAAAAAGGCAAGAAAACTCAAAGTTGGTGAACCATGAGTGTCTTGTATATGTTTTGATTATATAAGTGGCTAATTTTCAATATCATTTTATTTAGAGTTCACATATTCCATTCAATTAATTTTCTTGAATAGAAAATCATTTAAAATTGTGTGCAACATTACCATAACCGAATTGATGATCGAACTGGAAAACCTTGTGGACTGAGAGTTGATAAAAACCAAACTGGAACTGGTAAAAAGACCAAACGAAAAACCCGGTAGACCAAAACACATAAAATATTAAAATTTTAAAGAAAAACATATACATTCATGTGCATCCATATGAATCCAAACCATTTATGCACAAATAAGCATTTTTTTCATTTATATAGCATGTAAGGGCGCACATAACCAAAATAACATCGACTGCAATGCATCTTTGAACCAAAAATACATCAAAAAACAAGATCTATATGGTCTCTAGCATCCCAAAAAAATCATGCTACAACAAATACCTACCTATCATCAAAACCATTGCCTACATTGGGATATCCGTAATCAATATTATCCTCTAGGCTTTAAAATAAGATAGAAAAAAACGTAGCATGTCAAGCCAAGATTTTGTTTAAGTGATGGGTAGATTTTGAGTACAGTCATGATAGAGGAGTTTGAGAACCAATGCCACTAACATCAAGGTAAATAGAGGATTTGGTGCTCTCGATTAAATACTAGTTCCCTACCCTCATACATGACAAAATATGATGGAAATGTTGCAATCCTCTCAATCCTGAAATCCTAAAAAACTATTAAGTCTGCCAGATTTTTGAGTGAGATATAAAATTATACTTTCTCCATATCAAATCCAACGAGGTTAGAACCATTGTTAAACATCCTGAGTCATTTCATGGTAATGTTAAAAATTTAAGTAAAATGATGAAAATGAAAGATAAAGTAGAATGCCGCTTTTACTTTAAGAATTTAACACTACCATGAAAGTCATAGCCATAACAGGGTCATAGGCTTGAATATTAGGTTTCCCCACTCAAAAATTCTTTTTTTTCTTTAACAAATTGTGTTTGGAACATCTTTCATCGAATTGTTCATAACTTGTTAGTTCAGTACAAATCCAAACGGTTCAGTGAAAAATGGTCGGTTTGGTACCAAATTGACCGGTTCCATTACAAAACCAATTGGTTCAGCAGTGAACTGACCATTTCTATTTTTGAACCTAGAACTAAACCGATTTGATCCCCAAACTAGTTGGACCGACCAGTTCCACTGATGCCTGTCTGGTTCTCATAACACTGATTGTGTGTTGATAACTTTGACAATAATGATATATTTATTTTGAATTTTGACTTTTCATATATTTAATGTTAGTATGGATAAGATTTAAGTGAAATTATAAGTAAAAAAAATTATTATTATTTAGCTTAAACGTTTTATTTGGGGTTGTGATCATCTGGCTATACAATTAGGAGAAACTCTAACTTGAATTGTGAGAAGATATTTTGGCATAAACTATGAGTGATGGGGATTACTTATGAATTGGACTTAATGGTTTTGAAAATTGATAGGAAGTATATGATAGACTATATACTCACATAATAAATATAAGCTTGCCTACACAACCTATGGAAATTAAATAATCAAATAATGATGACAATAATTTTTAAGGAATTATAGTAAGTATGATGACATTAGATTGCAGAGGTAATCAACCCATGAGTGCTTGTATGATGGGAACAAAGAAGAGAAAAATAAAAATTACTAAGAGTTTGTAAGCCAAAAAAAGGGACAATACGTTAGCATAAAGGTAGTATTTCATAATGTCCAAAATTAGTGGTTTCAAGAAGGGTGTTAATGTGAATAAAAACAATACGGAGATTGGAGTAGCTAATTGAAGCTCATACATTTTTTTTTTTGGTGTATGACATAAAAAGTGTAAAGATGGGAAGTTATAACTAGAAAACTCATATTGGTTTAAGATGACAAGTGATAATCCAAGAAAATGTATGAGGTTATGGTTTCAATGATTCTTTATGCCAACATTGAAATGTTGAAGTATAATGTTGTGATGATGTTTCATGATGTGATGGTATGTGGTAATTGGACATAGTTTTAAGCAGAGGTTAATGAAGCATATGTGGTGCTTATTTATTTATTTTGTTATGATAATGATGCTATATACTCGTGATGGATATGGTATGCATGATGTGGCATACGTATTAGTTTCTATGATACTATGATTATAAATAATGCATTGGTTGCATGTTCAGATGCAGTGATTGATAGGAAATCCACAAATGGGTCGGGAGGGCTAGTTTATTAGACGATCTTGTGGGAGCTCATACCTATGAGGGAGAATATGTAATACCATAAGGGTTGGGGACAGGCTCAATCAACACTACATATGTCAGTGATTCTTTTTCCTTTTATAACTCTTAATGGATAACTCTTGAGGGGCTATGGGACCATCTTGAGGAGGTTAAGAGCCTAATATTGGATTGGGATGTTGAAGTCCAAAAGTGTGTGTAGGAATTCCATGCATGTGGTTGTGCACCTTAGTGGGTGTGGAGGAAGTTGGGCCAACCTTTTGATATGCTTCGAGTACTATTGCCTGAAGTATTGAGTCGGGTGCTTGCCTTAGGGTAGATGAGGTCTGATCCTTGGGGCTATCATATAGATCAATGAGGCTTTATGCCCAGTTCTGAATGTTGGGAAAAGGACGTGAGGTTCCTTGGGATTTCCCTAGTGTTTTGTAACTTTCAATGCTTGTTGGTATACTAGTTCAATAGAAGGTGTAGGGAAAACGTGAAGTAATAAATAAATAAAATAATTAAAAGTTAAATAATTAAACTTTACTTCCAGAGGAAGTTCATTAAAGAGGGGGAGTATGTAATACTCCCTAATAATAATAATAATAATAATAATAA
>APFE030323305.1:183687-210187 GCA_000404065.3 Pinus taeda
TGCATGGGCTTTCACTTCTCCATGTGGAATATCTTGAGTATCTCATTGGCATACTTTCCCTGAGACACAAACAACTCCCCATCCTTCTACCACACTTCCATGTCAAGGAAGTAATGCATGAGACTCATGTCTTTCATCTCAAATTCTCTTGTAAGGTCCTCCTTGCAAGACACGGTCAACTGATCATCACCAGTCAATATGAGATCATCAACATAAAGTACGATGATCAACATCTTACCTTTCACCACGATGTGATACAAGTTTGCATCCACTTCACTCTATGTGAAGCCCAACTTGGTGAAGTAGTTTTCTATCTTGGTGTACCAAGCACGAGGTGCTTGCTTCAGCCGGTACAATGCTCTCTTGAGTTGGCACACATGCGACTCACGATCGAAGGTCTCAAAACCTTCTGGCTACTCTATGTACACCTCTTCCTCAATTTGGACATTGAGGAATGCAGTCTTCACATCCATCTGATGGGTCTTCCAACCCATCTGTGCTGATAGTGCCAGCATAGGTCTAATAGATGAGTACCTTGCGACAGGAGCAACAGTCTCATCATGGTCAATCCCCTTGACCTGTGAAAAGCCATAGACAACAAATATTTCCTTATGCTTCTCCACGCTACCATCATCAGCTTGCTTTACCTTGTAAAGCCAACGGGAACTCACAACTGACTTGTTCTTCGATCTCGGAACCACGTCCCAAACACTGTTACGAACTATGGAGTCATACTCCTCCACCATAGCATCAACCCAAATCGGCTACTGCACTGCTTCCTCAAAGGAAGATGGCTTTGTCTCAACACATTCCCCAGCAAAGGCCATGTATCTAGTGTACCTCTCAGGTGACCTTCTCTATCTGTGCTGAGAAGATGGTGCTCCCACATTCTCTCTCACATCCTCCAACAATCTGTCAGCTTCTCTTGTGTGCTTCCTTCCATCTCTGGAAGACTCTGCTTGAGTGGATGTCTCCACTCCTAGAACCTCTGCATGCAGGTGCTTCGCATCAGTATGAGGCTCCTCCTCCTTAGGAACCAATAGTTCCTCCACAGCCTGTAGTTGGAGCTCCCTCTCAAGGGAAACTCGCATGGCCTTCTGCTCATCAAACTTGATGTCTTTGTGAGCCAATGTCCTCTGACTGGTAGGTAAGTACACCCGATAGTTGTGAAGTGTATCAATGTACTCCACAAATATCCCCAACTCTGTTGTCGGCTCAAGCTTCTTCTGTGCATCCTTTGTCACATGGCAATATATCGATGAGCCAAAGATCCTGAAGTGACCCACAGTTGGTCTCTTATCGGAGAAAGCTTCCTCTAGTGTCTTCATCCCAAGTATGCGATGCAACCTTCTATTCTGTAGATTGACTGTTGTGTTTCATGCCTTAGCCCACAAGTGAAGTGGTAGGCCTTGGTCATGCAGCATTTCCCATGTTGCCCCTACAATAGTTTTGTTCTTCCTCTCAGCCACCCCATTCTGTTGTGGTTTATGAGGTGTCGTCAACTCTCATTTAAATCCTTCCGCTGCACAGAAGTCCTTAAACTCTTGAGAGACATATTCTCCACCATTGTCACTTCTCATGGCCTTGATCTTCTTCCCTGACTCCTTCTCGACCAAAGCTTTGAACTCACAAAACTTTGTGAAAGTTTGGTCCTTCTTCTGCATGAAATAAATCTAGCATTTACAAGAATAGTCATCAATGAAAATCACATAATACCTTTTCTTTGCTGTGCATGTCATCGAGAATGGTCCACACAAATTAGAACTCTCTCTAAGATAGCCTTTTCTCGACTGTCTCGATCATGAAAGGAAGACTTGATCTACTTTCCCAAGGTACAACCTTTGCATGTGTCAACTTGCTCAAGTTTACCTTTGGGAAGTCCTGTAGATCTCTCCTACATTATCTTCAAAGCCCCATGATGCATATGGCCCAACTGCCTATGCCACAATTCACCAATGTCTTGGCTTTGCACCAATTCTTCTTTCGTACTCAATGCTACACAATCATCTACCTCTAGTTTATAGAGATTCTTCACTCGAATCCCTATCCTCTTGGTCTAACCCATGGCTATGTGTCTTAGGAATGCCTTTCCTTTACTAAAGACAACATTGTAGCCTTTGTCCTCCAACATCGCAACCGATACCAAGTTCTTCTTCAGTTCGGGCATATACATCACATCTATCAAGGTGAGAGGAGCTCCATGCTCCCTCTAAAAAGAAACTGTTCCCACTCCTGAAACATTGTACCTTCCATCATCACCCATCTCTATGTGCATCTTGAGGTCTTTCTCCTCCAAGGCACTGAATAAATTTTTATCACTAGTCATGTGGAATGAAGCTCCATTGTCAAGATACCAGACACAACCCATCATTGATGAAACCATGCATGCGATGAGGGTAAAGTCCATTTCGAACTGAGAGGCTAATGCCTCACCTTCTAATCCTTCCAAGGATCCCTTCTTGGACTTCTTCGATGGGCAATTAGTCGAACAATATCCCATCTTGTGATAATTAAAGCATCTTACTTTAGACATGTCACTCTTCTTCCCTCCATGAGAAGAATTCGATTTGAAATGGGAAGCCTTCCCCTTCCCTTTCCTTCCCTTACTTGCTAAGCCCATATTTTCTTCATCATCATTGTTGGATGAAGAACCATCTCATGTGCTCCTCCTAATCTCCTCCTGCATAAAATCTGACCACATTCGTTCCCAATCCGGCAGTTTCTCCCTTCCATTCACAGAGTCCTGGTAGCCATTCCAACTCTTTGGAAGGCGAAGGAGAGTGAGGCTCACCATATCATCATTGGCAGTAGTTATTCCCACACTACCAAGCTCATCTTTGCAGGTGGTGAGCTTCTTCAAAATGTGGAAATAGTATCACCCTTCTCCATCTTGATTCTTTGAAGCTTATCCTTGAGCGCCAATTTCCTCTAGTCGCCATTATTCTGATAGAGGTCCTTCAATGTCTTCCACATTGAAAATGGAGTATCCTTTCCATGAAGACTCGAGAAAATATGGTCTCGAACTACCTCAAAGATGATTCGTCTCACCTTCACCACACACGTCTTCCACTCAGCCAAATCTTGTGCATTATTTGAAGTTGGCTTTGGGATTTCTTGATCAATGAATTCATTCAAGCCATTGTCTTCTAATACAGCCTCCATTCTATCTTTCCATGCTATGTAATTTGAGCTACCTTCCAATGCATACTCAAGTCTCAAGCCATAGAACCCCATTGGCCAACCTTGAAGTATGATAGGAATTCAATTTGCACCTGCAACCCCAAACTTCAAACTTTGAATTCTCTTCTCAATTTATTGTTCAGAGCTCCGATACCATGTATAAAATATGTGATAGGTTAACCCGATAATGCAATATAAATCAAAGCAGAATATTATAACCTACTTCTACTATCAATTTTTGGGAACTTGAAGATCGAGCTGAAAAATATAACCAGAAGAAGAAGAATCATTGGCACAATACACATGAAAATACTTTTGGGGAAAGCCTCAACTAAAAACTCCACACTATTGTATTATCATACATGGTGGAAATACATAGGAATTATACAAAGCCTTAGCTCTCACAGCTAGCCAGGTCTCAGTACAATCCTCATAGATGCTCAAAGGCAATCTTGGCTTCTCTCCAGCCTTCCTCTCTACCCTCCAAGCTCCTATTTCCTTGCATTGTTCCTTGTGGATGATTTCCTATTACCAAATGGAAAACCAATCCTTCAACACTACGCAATCCTCAAGGATTAATCCTCAACTACCTGCATGATTTTTCTCCATGAGAAAACACATGAAACTGATAGTACACTATCCTTGAACATTAGTCTCAACTGGGTCTTTCTCATAATAGACATGCATGAGTTTCTGATGAGGGAATCTTCGGTTAACTGGAGTAGCACTAGTTGAGTACATTAATGCATCAACTGACTGTTAACTCTCTATAAGTTCCTCAAACAGTTTGGAACTAATTTAACAGGACTTAACTCCATAAACTGAGTTAACTAATTACAACTCAAATATAACTCAATCTTATCTCCTTAATTTAAGGGATAACTCTTTCATGACTTCATAAAGACTTCTAACTTGAATTTCTCCAACTAGTTAATTTAAAATTAATTAATTAATTATTTCCAGGTAACTGTTAATACTAAATTTGATTTAATTCACAATTTAATTCAAGGACAAATTAAATTGGAATATTCTTGTTGCCATATTTCAACACGTTTGGGTGGAGAATTATCTCCAAAACCTTGTTGTGGTCAGCAAGATCCAGGTAGTGTTACAATTTTGAAATCACCAGTAAGAAATATTGTCACCACATGTAATTCTTATCTACTAATCGTTTCAAAATTCTATGCTAATTAGTTGAATAGTTTGAGTGTCGATTATTAATTGCATAAATTGATGTAATTCATTGTATGTTGAATTTTGGGTTGTTACAAGGTAACATGTTGATATGACATTGTGACTGATATAGCACATATGCATTGCATTTGGATTACTTGCCATACGTATTGCAATAGGTTGACATATCATATTTGCACATTGATGCTCTATATTTACATGTTTGGAAACACCATTCAAATAGAAGGTGGTGATTTTAATGCTGACCCTGTCACACACTTGATCAATGACGAAGATTCAATGGGTTTTTATGTTGAATGGTTAAGATTACATGCACCAGAAGGGGGATTTTTCTCGGGTTTTGTATGGAAATGGACCTCTAGAATTGTGTTTTCTCCTTACTCTTTCCATTTAAAGTTGATGTTGCTATCTCGGTGACTAATATTTGTTTTTCTCCTCCTTGCACATGAATTAATTCCTCAAATGATCTCTACACTGTGAGATTTTAACTCATTTATCTTAGAAATTTAGCAAAGAAAAGGGAATTCATGCACTGGACTCTATATTCATCATAGGAACCGGAAGTGGGATTTTTGTGTGGCATCTTCAAGTGTTTCTATCTCACCTTATGGTTAATTATGGAAATGGAAGCATTTGGTTTTATTGTAGACTCTATGTTCGTCATCTTGTAACCCATCCAAAATTCAAAATGATTGAATTTCCCTCTGTAAGTAGTAAATCTTCTGGCCCCCATTTCATAAATTCATTATTTGATAAGTTGACTAGAATGTATGGGAAAATTCAAATGAATTTCAAGGGTTTTTCTATTTATCTATTGTTTAAAAAGAAAACCCCATGCCCCACTGTTATTTTGTATAGTCTCAAGGGTTTGTTTTCATTCTTTGGTGTATTTAAAGAAAAAACCCCACTCCATACAGTCACTTTGAATAATTTCAGGGGTTTGTTCTCATTCTCCATTGCATACACACTCTAATATTGTTTTGAATATTTTCAAGGGTTTTGTTCCAATTCTCTATTTTTCAAAAAACAAAATCGTTGTTCTTTGTCTTGTGTATTTTCAAGAGTTTTCTAATTCTTTGTTTTTTACAAAGAGAAAACCCTTATTCTCCGTTTTATACATATTCAAGGGTTTTCTATGGTTCTCTAATATATAAACCCTATACTCTATGATTGGTTTGTAAATAATAAGTGAAGAATCAATAACCTCTATCAACAATTATGTGCACAAGGTTGACCATTTCCAATTTGTATACATCTGGGCATTCAATATGTATTAATTTAAAATCACCACTTTTGTCATTTCTAGTTCTTAAGTCAGTTTTTCATTTGTGCAATGTACCCTAACTAAAATTAGATTTTTCTAAATGGTTGTCTGGAACAATGAAAGAGTTGAGTATAAAGAAATCTTTGTGCACTATTGCACAAGTTGTAATTATGTAGGATACATATGCACTAGTTCGTAAATCGATTTTGTCATATGTGATGAAACCATTAAGGAACATAGTAAAACTTGTATACACCTTGCACGTGGTTTTAACAGTGTTAAGTGTAATGTATGTACCTGGATAAAAAAATGTTTTTATATGTGGTTTAAATTATCTATAGCATGTTGATTATCTCGTTGGTGTAAAATCAAAAATTTAGAAGGCATAACGCGGGGAGATGTAAAAGAAGAATGTTGAAAAATTAAGAATGTTATTATACTCTCAAGTCTTAGGGCTCTTCTTAAGAAAAATTGGTTTCAGCTGACTGCTTTCACTTCCCCTTTCCATTTCAATTTCTATTTTTTTCACACAGACTTTATTTATATTACTCAATGTATTCTTTTTGCAATAATTTGAAAGTGATATGAGTTGGATGAATTTTTATTGATAATTATTTCTGCAATATGTCTCATGTTTTTAATAATAATTACATATATAAGTTTCTTCAGTAGGGGATCAGCTAGGAAAGGTCGTGGTAGAGGTCATGATAAATGGAACATGCCTCGCAATTTGTGGGAAAATGGAAGAAATAATAATATAATATTTTATGTGCATTTCAATGTAGATTTTCAGGAATTTCACCAACTTGCTACTACTAGCCATTTGTTCCTTGGGACATCTAATATGTCTTTCCATCCCTCAATTTAGCATGTAATACCACATTCTCCTTTGCAACTACATCTTAATGTGCAAGAGACTCCTGAGCATAACCATGAAAATGATGGATGGAATCCCATTCCCAATCCACTTAAGAAAACCAAGGATGGAATAGAATAATTCCCATTAGTTCCAACTCGCCACACTCTTAAATGATAACTATTATGAATCATCTTCTTTAAGAGCATTAAACCCTAGGAAGCCTATTAATACCCAAAACCCTAAGCATGTGGCACTAGCTAGGAATTTTCAACCTACTAATGACCATGATGTTCATCCTACTATTGTTCATGCTACTACTAGTCTTGCTACTCACCATTCTTCTAGTCATGTTGATCATATTCCTAATGACCCTTTAGTTTATTCAATTCCTAATGAATCCTTTCTCTTAGTCTATCACAAGTGCATGATGTTAATGAATCCATGAACCAAGAAAATGTTAGTCTTAACCATAACACTACAGCTACATATAACAAAGGAAAAGGTAAGCAAAGTGAAGAGATTTTAAGCACAAACATTTCAGCCGGGACTTGTGAAAGTCAACCAACACCTTCAAAAAAAGATCTATTTCTTGAGAGTCATCATAACTCAACACAATTTACCTATAGATTCTAATATTTTAGTGGCAGACAGATGTTGAATTTTTAAGTTTATTTTTCAGTGATATCTATTATGTTTTGATGAATATGGTGGCACTTTCTCAAATAGGATAACTGACATCAAGAATTGATATTGTGCACTTGCTTTATATTGCTTTATATATATATATATATATAGATAGATAGATAGATAGATAGATAGATATGGAAAAGATAGATCAACAACTTAAAACGTAGCCTCTTCAAGGGGGAAACCTCCTTTACATTACACAAATGAAAAATTCTTCGATGATACAAATGACAAGACCTCCTTTTTATATATAGGAGTCTAAGGGGTCATAATATAATCAGAGACGACAGAACAATAATAATGTAAGGGCACAGCAATAACAATAGTGGGCTTCTATGGGGCACAACAATAACAATATGGGGACTACATGGGCACAACAATATACTAAGGGGGTTGCACTAATAACAATAAGGGGTTACACTAGTAGTATAGCGACCTAACATGCCCCTCTCCTTCAAAAAGCTTTGTCCTCAATTCTTGAATAGTTCTAGATACTTTTGTATAAAATTCTCATCCTCCCATGTGGAATCTTCAGCGGGTAAGTTCTTCCACTTAATGAGATACTCTGAAATTAATCGATTTTGTAGTTTTCAGGTTCTCGTTTGCGTGACTTATTTAGGTTCCAATATGATTTTTCCTTCCTCTTCAAGTTTCGAAAATATTGTTTGAACTAGGATCATGTCACCTATAACCTTCTTTAAGCATGAAACATGGAAAACCGGGGGCACTACGGAAGATGCAGGAAGCTCGAATTTGTATGTCATAGTACCAATCTTTTGCAGCACCTTGTAAGGACCATAGTACTTTGGTGATAATTTATTATCCTTCTTAGATTGCTTGAGGGAAATTTACTTGTATGGTTATATTCGTAAAAATACCCAGTTTCCTATATCAAAACTTCTTTCGCTGCAATGTTGATCTGCATGTTGTTTCATTTGATTCTGCCCAAAAGTGAGGTTATCCTTTCTCTTCTTGATATGTCCTTCTATATTGAGAGTTTGAGGAGAGGTAATTCCTGCCAATGCATTACAAGATATGGTTAGATTCATTTCTTCTTTCTCTAGGGTTGGATCCTGGTGTATATCCTCTTCTTTTTACATTTCTTGATCCTTTTCTTCCTCCTCTTCACAATCAATGTAAAATAATTTCTTCTCAACACACTTATGACCTTTAGTGTATTTACTATCACAACTGTAACATAGGCCATTTTCGCCTTTTTCTTCCAATTGTTGTGGTGTCAACCTTGTAGGTTGTGGAAGGCTAGGAGCAACAACACTTTCATCTCTATAACTCTGAGTGGTAGGATTTCTTGTTGCCATAATTGTGCTTTCAATTTTACTTTCCAACCCGAATTCCTTCTCTAATGAATTAGGTTCCCAAAGACAAACCTCATGTTTAATGTTATCCTTTAAAGTCCCTATGATGACATCAATCCTCTGTTTCTCTAGAATATCATTTACCCTTATACTCAATTTTTGGAAGTCCTCAATGTGCTCTGCCATTGAATCCTTTTGTTTGAGAATTATCAATTGGCTAAACAAGGTGTTGCTCTTTATATCCTCATAATGTGCTATAATTTCCTCCATGAAAATTGACCAAGTGACAAGTGGTTTATGAGAACAAAGCCATTTATACCATAAAAATTGATTTAGTTCTAAGCATAAAGATGCAATTTGTACCTTTTGTAACAGTTGCACATCATGGAGATCAAAATATTTCTCCATATGTAGTATCCATGTTATGGGATCCTTGCCATCAAACTTCCTCAAATCGATCTTTGGAATATGGTGGGTCTTCAATCCAATGTTAGATTCTATGAAATCATGATTAACATTTATTTTTTTCTCATCGTGAGTTTCCTCTACTACCTTTTCATCATTAGAAGGCCTTTCTTGTAGCAACTTTGTCCCACCTTCCTTCAAACCTTCCATGTCTTTCTTCAAATCTGATTCTATACTATCGATATTAGCTTGCATGATACATATAAAACTGTTTATAATAGCTTTGATTGCATTCTTCAAATCATCCATCCAATTTTGCTTACTAGGTGTTTCTGTTTTCATGATTCTAGTCATTATTTTTCTTTCTTTTAGGAGCTCGATATTTAAACGACTGTAAATCTGTAGTTTCATATCTTCAAATTCTAAACTTTTGGCTTATGGTAGCCCTCAGAGTCCTCCTTCTAACCCCACCAGTCTGATTAATATTAGATTCTTCAATAAAGGGTTATGCCAAATCTCCTACAATGACTTGATTATATATTGGTTGAATAGAGCGAACTTGTACGACCTACCACGTGTCACTGTTTCGACCTTTATATCTAAAACAAATACACATAAAATCAAAGTACATCCCATTTTTGTAACTTCTTACGAAATTTCAATCTTATGCTCAAAGAGAAAGTTATGGTGATTTTCCCAAGGTCACCTGTTTGGAATGTAATTAGGGAGTCTCCAAAAATCTTAAATGTCTTGGACCGGATCTCCAAAAATGTAGCGAAACAAGATCTGAAATCGAGCCCGAGCTTCACCGAGATTTTAGATCAAATGGCTTTTAATTTCAGAGTCGGAACCTTCATAGAAACAAAATTATAGCGAAAATTCCACGATGACTTGTTTGACATGGAATTCTGGATCTTTTAAAAACCCTAACTTCCTTAGATCATATCTCCGGAACTATAGTGAGACAAGATCTGGAATTCGTACCCGAGGTGTATAACAATTTCGGCTCAAATCAGTTTTTGTTTTAGCTTCTGAAAATTCGTAGAGAAAAATTATAGTGAAAATTACACGATGACCTATTTGGAGCAACAAAACCGTAGAATCCAAAGCTCTGATACCAAATGTTATGAAACCAACTCACAAACGATAGGAAAGATAGATCGACGACTTAAAACATAGCCTCTTCGAGGGGGAAACCTCCTTTACATTACACAAATGAACAATTCTTTGATGATACAAATGACAAGGCCTCCTTTCTATATATAGGAGTCTAAGGGGTCATAATATAATCATAGCCGACATAACAATAATAATGTAAGGGCACAACATAACAATAGTGGGCTTCTATGGGGCACAATAATAACAATGTGGGGACTACATGGGCACAAAAATATACTAAGGGGGTTGCAATAATAACAATAAGGGGTTACACTAGTAGTATAGGGACCTAAGAATGTGTAGGAGTTACAAGGTGATGGGTCATGCATTATGGTACTTGAAATAAATTATAAAATTAAAATTAAAAATGATAAAATGGAAAGTGGATCCTCCCTGCCTAATGATCCATGTAGCCATCCATCTATTTTCTTAGAAATTCCCATTATCTTTATTTTTATTTTCCTTCTTGTCTTGGGATAATTATTGAGAAAAGTTGAGTGATAGAGTTGAATATAAAATTAGGAAAAGGAGAATGATTTTTGGGAATCATTTGTGCAACTTTTCACCTATATATTTCAACTTGTAGAAGGAGAATAGTCTTGAACTTTTACATAGGGAATGGTATGATTTAGTATTCTTTCTTTAGTTTTGAGAAGATTCATTTGTTTTGATTTAGATATCTTGAGTCTAACAGATCTTGTGAAACATGTGTTCTTTTAAAAAGTAGCAATGAACAGGGTTATTAAGTTCCTCTCATGTTGTTGAAGGTATTAATTGTAATTTTGGTCATTGATGAGTGTTTACTGTTGTTGCTTCTTTTATCAGGGTTGATCACTGATTCTTTTGTTGTAGCCATACCAATGTCTAGAAGGTCTATATCTGAATCGGTTGCATCGAGGTTTGAACTTTTTTTGGGCTCTTTATTGCTTTCATTTGACTCCTGCGATCATTAAACATTGTCATTTGTAAAGGGCTATTTGTCGCGGATTTTGATTATATTTTATATTGATTCAAGATGCCTAAACAATTCTTTTGAATGAACTCAATGGAGAATTTTCATCTAATTTTGTTATCCTATGTTTCATTTTTTACTTTCTTATTGAGTAATTTTTGAATATTTTGTATATCTTGTTGTAAATACCATTTCTCTTTTAAACTTTAATTTGCAATTGTTGTATTAAATTGTAAATTTTAGTTACAACAATTTAATTAAGTTATTTTTGTCATTTTGTAAAGTTGTCCTAATGATGGTGCTTATTATCAACATTCAACTTAATTTTTGTAATATATTTTTTGTAGATCTTTTGATTTTTTGTTTTGATTACATAGGTGGTTATTCGAAAGGCTATAAAATCCTATGCTACGTTCCCATACTTCTTGTTCTAGCCCACCAAGAATTTGAAAAATGTTGTACGAATAACTTATGGCATTCTTACCCATCAACAGAAGAAGCTTTGTAAATTAAAATGTCCGACCAAAAATAGGTTTTTCATGTGGTGCCTCTTGGAGGATAAGGCACCTACCTGGGAAAATCTTTAGAAGAATGGGTAGAAGGGCCATAGTGGTGTATTTTATGCAAGACTGAGTGTGAATTAATTACCCGTTTATTTAGTGAATGTCCTTTAACACAACATATCTAGAATTTAGGTTAGGCATAACTTTAGGCAGTGGGTGGATGGCAAGGTAGGAATTTGTTTGAGGAATGATAGTCTTGGTGTAAAAATAAAGCTCTTAAAAAATTCATAGTTTTGCCTCTATTAATCTGTTGGGGAGTATGATTGGCTTGTAACTGGGCCATCTTTTAGGATGTCTACAACCTTGACAAAACACTAGCTCGAGTTTTAGTTATCCTTCTAAATTTTCCTTAACGGGATCGACCACATATTAACAGGAACCTAGATGTTGTAGAAATAGATAAGTCAAAGTTGTGGGCCTTCTTTAACAAGGTGTTTCAAAGAGAGGAGAGCCTTTGTGGAGGTGGTGTTATTCTTTATTTTTCTGATAATAATTTATGGAAATGGGGCTAGGTAGTTGTTCCAATAATTATGTTGAGCTTATGACACTCAAATCGCTCTTGTTTTTCGTAAAAGAAAAAGGGTGTCATTCCCTCCAGGTTTTTGGAGATTCAATGATTGTAATAAATTGGGAAAAAGGGGTTCAAAGGTGTCACAACCTTAGTCTACTTCCTTTGTCAGAGGAGATTTTAAGAATCAAAGACTTATATGATTTTTTCTTTTGTTGTCACGTATATAGGGAGCGAAATTGTCAAGTGGATCATTTGTCTAAAGCTAGTATTAGACATACTTATGGGCACTAGTTAATCAAAGAATACAATGATGAAGAAAATTTTGAGTACTTCCATCAACTATTTAATGAGGATGGTCTAGTTGTACTACATCAATTGTCTAAAGATAGCCAATAAGAGATATATATGACACAACATTTGTTTTGAAAATTTTGTTATTAAGCACTTTGGATAAATGTACTTATTGTATTTTCTATATGATACAACAATAAAATATATATGTAACGAAGGTATTTATTAGAAACCTTTTTACATACAAATAACTTTAAACTAAATACATTCTAAAATTATGGAAACAAATGTTTTTTAACAACAATGAAATAAAATTTGAAATTTTTGAGAAATAAAAAATAAAAAATAAAAATAAATAAAATTACAATCATTTTTAAACATGTTACTTCATTGTAGATGATGTTCTTCACCACAATATGTCTTCTTTCAACATTTTATAATAATAATTAAAACAAAAAAAACAAAACCAAAATTGTTCAAGTGTTCAATATAGAAACCACGGAAGGAAAATAAAGTAAAATAGGACACTGAAACTATTGACTTTAAGAGAATTAGTTTAAACATCCAACCAATCACCCACCCACCACCGACCACAAGAAAAGGTGTCAACACCTTTAAAAGAATGGATGAGCGTGCTTTAACCTCCTGAGGAACATCGAGAGGTTAAGAAAGGAGGACCCACCACCACTATAGTAAGGCCAACCCTTACGACGTCTAAAGTGACTTTGATACTTTTGCTTCTTATTTTTTTGAAGTTTGTTAAGGAGAACACATAGAAGGGGCATACGTAGTTAACGAAGATTATGGACTCACCTCAAAGTTGCAGCAATAATTGGGTTTGTTGCACCCAATAAATAGAGCTCGACATTCTATGAGGTCACTTCAATTTTGAGAAACCAGAGGGCCTTCATTCAATGATAAAACCTTAAGATGGTGATGAAATCTGACTTTATCAAAGAAATTGCATTGGATTTCATAAAATATTATGAATATTAATATTAGTTTTTTAATAATGGTGTGATTATCTATAACTTTGTAGTTAATCAAATTTTGATTATGAATTGGATTTAATGTAAATAATGTTATGTTTTTTTGTTTCTCAAGTGATCTGTGTTTATTTAAGTTTGATTTATGGGTTGAGAATCCGCAACACAATAAATTTTGATTATGAATTGGATTTAATGTAAATAATATTATGTTTTTTTTGTTTATCAAGTGGTCTGTGTTTATTTACGTTTGACTTATGGCTTGAGAATATTTACGTTTGACTTATGGCTTGAGAAATGTTTTTTTTGTTCGTCAAGTGATCTGTGTTTATTTAAGTTTGATTTATCGGTTTTGATTATGAATTGGATTTTATTTATGTTTGACTTGTGGCTTGAGAAATCATTACCCACGGGTTTCTAAGTCTAGATTTTAGTATGTCTCCTGTGCATCAACTCAAGTTTCTTCTATGCATCTTTGGTCACATGGAAATATATCGATGAGCCAAAAATCCTGAAGTGGCCCACATCTAATCTCTTCCCTAAGAAAGCCTCCTCTAGTGTATTCATCCCAATATTCCGATGAGAGCCTCTGTTCTACTAATAAACAATTGTGCTTCATGCCTCGGCCCATAAGTGTAGTGGTAGGCCTTGATCATGAAGCATTGTTTATGTTGCCCCTACAATGCTTCTATTCTTCCTTTCAGCCACCCCATTCCACTGTGGGTTATGGGTTGCTATTAACTCTTGTTTAATCCCTTCTATTCTTCCTTTCAGCCACCCCATTCCACTGTGGGTTATGGGTTGCTATTAACTCTTGTTTAATCCCTTCTACCGCACAGACATTTTTAAACTCATTTGACACATAATCTCCCCATTATCACTCTTGAGAGATTTAACCTTCTTGCCAATATCTTTCTCGACCAATGATTTAAATTCACAAAAATTTGCAAAGTTTGATCTTTCTTCTACCTTAAAAAGATCCAACACTTATGAGAAAAATCGTCAACAAATATAACATAATACATGCATTTGGTTGTGGATGTTGTCGAGAATGGTCCACACACATCTGAATGGCCTCAATCGAGGAACGCTTGTTCTCGATTGCCTTTGTCGTGAAAGGAAGCTTTGGTGAATTTTACTAAAGTATACCCTTTGCATGTATCAACTTGCTCAAGTGTACCTTTGGGAAGACTGGTAGAAATTTGCTGCATTGTTTTCAAAGCACCATCATCCAAGTGACCCAACTTCCTATGCCACAACTCACCGATGTCTTGGCTCTGCGCCTTCTCTACTTTCGTGCTCAAGGTAGCACAATATTTTACCTCCAACTTATAGAGATTCGTCACTTGAATCATTATCCTCTTTACCTACCATGTGTCTATGTGACAAAGGAATTCCCTTCCCTTACTAAAGATCACATCATAACCTATATCCTCCAACATGGCAACAAATGCCAAGTTCTTCTTCAAACCAGGAACATACCTAACATCTTGCAAAGTGAGGAGAGCACCCAACTCCCTCTGAAAGGTAACTCTACCGAACCCGATAGCACTTTTTACACAACATTTTGTCGCTGTCCCTTTACTCCCCATTCCATGATTCCAGAGGACCTCTACAGTGAACCTCATGTGAATTCCCATCATGAAGAAACTCCCATTATGTCTCTCTACATGAGCAGAACATTTTCCTTTTGCATCATTTCCCAAGAATCTTCCTTTTACCCCAGTTTACAAGAAAAACATTAATGACCAGTTCATCCCCTACACCAATCTGCAGAGTTTAACACTGGGACTAGCTCCAATCAGCACTACTAAGCCTTATCTCAGTCATGTTGATCCTCTTTTGGCAAGTTTTTTAAATATGGAGTCGAAGCTTCTAGGTCTAGAAGGTTCGTAACGGAAGTCTGGTAGATGGTTGGACTAGATGGAGCCGAGGAAGTCAGTTTGGGCTGCTTTCACATATTAGGATGGAAAAAACCCAAGAGATAAGGCCTTCTCCCATGATGAGAGGAACCATCTCCCCTCCATCCAAGCTATATAAACCTATCTTTTCCCAAGATAAACTAGTTGGAGTGATTTTGACATCTATAGCTTGTAGTTTTCTAGTGTATGTTTGAGGGAGACGAGTGTGTTTGGTTTGGTTTGAGACTAAAGGGAAGAGTCCTTAAAACTTCCATTATTGGGGCTATCCATGAGATGCTAGCAAAAGCGTGGGAACCCAAATACATCAAAGGAGGCCAGCAATGTCAATGCATTGGTTGTAATCTCTTTCTAAATTTATATGAATACAATTATTCATTGGTTTCCTACATGAAGTGTTATCTTACATCTTTATGGCCTAATGCTCCTTGACCTATTAAGTAGGTTGAATACAATTTGTATACTATCACATTTGTTGTTTTCTATTTGTTTCCTTGTTTCAGGTACTCAAAGTAAGGAAACGAAAGGTAGCTAGAGTGAGGAAGCAGGATCATCACCAAGCAGAATAGCATTCTTAGAGGTAGGACCTCTTATTTGATTCTATCTTAAGGAAGTTTTCCATAGATTGTTTGTTTGTGGCTAGACCTGTTATCTTGGGCTAAAGGAATTGTTTGTGCCCGCACTGAGAATTTATCTCTACCACAAATCAGTGAATCCACTGGAGAGCCAATCCTTCTGTTTGATTGATTGTCATTTTATGGTTTTGTTTGAACTCTTATAGTATCACCATTTCCCTTTAGTGTTCTCTACTTTTCTTGGTTTATTGCTCTGAGCCTGAAATTTGCAGTGGCAAGTCTAGTTTTAGCCTTTGAAAATCTTTGTTTTTTCCTTGAATCTTCAGTTAGCGTGAGTTTTTAGAAAACAGTCACGCCAACCCGTTCTGGCGCTTGTTGTCATTTAGGCAGTCACGCTGATTCCTGTAGGTGAAGATCAAGGTTTCCCCTAGATCATAACTAGTGTGTCTTGTGATGAGCCTTGGTATTGCAACAAGAATGCTGCAACTCCCAGGACTACCGACTTTAATTATCAACCCGAGGTTTGTACAAACTTAAGAGGTATCAACACTATATGTGCAACATACAATGTGTCCTTCCTTTTCTATCATGATGTAATGGAGTGAATGTATTGAAGTCAAATCCTAAACTAATTACAGAAAATGAAATGTTCAAAATGGAACCTTAACCTATTGCAAGAAAGAAAGTACAAGGAAAGAGACTGAAATCAAATGCTAAAACACACCATTTTCTAACTAACTATTAAGAGACTTTGCTTCAAAATAATGCTAAGTTAACATGTATGCAATCATACTGTCCTAAGTATGCAGATTTAAACCATCAAACCTTCTATTGTTGTGCATGTAAATGAATAAAATAAATCTGTTTTGCTTTTTGTCTTTTCTCATGTGAGAGTGTGAAAGCTAATCTCTTTTGGTAATGTGGCAAGTGGCTTTGAGATTATGGTGAATGGTCATAAGGCTTGGGAGACAAGTAGGGACCCTTTTCTAGCTTCCTAGAGGATTTTCTCTCAATTCAACCTCAAAACAGGATTTCATACAGGATGCTACAGTGATTTACTATAGGATGTACAAATTTATTGTAATTTATTGAATGACCAAGCAAATCAAATCCAAATTTGATGGGATAATTTTTTTTATTAACTAGGATGTCTTAGGTCCCCATTACAAGTGGAATCACTCAAAAATACCTCTACTAACCCATGCTAAAAAATAGAAAAACATTACCAGTTGAAAATCTAGAAATTCGAGAACTAGTGAACTAGTAAATCTATAAAATGCCTAACCAAATCAAGTGCAAATGCAATGGGGTGATTTTTGTTATGAACTAGAATTTTTTTGTGATCTAATACAATTGGAACCAACTTGATTGAAGCTTGTTAGCATGCTCTAAAAAATAGCAGAAATTTACTGTTATTTGTTGAAAAGGAAGTCCAACAATTTAGATTTGGGAATAAGAAGACTAATTCAAGCAGCTCAATGATTACTATGAACCTCCAAATATTTTTAAATGATGAAATAATGCTTGTGATCCTAGGAAAGAACTTTCATTAACCATTTAACTCAATCTTACAACAAGAAATCATTAATACCAAATGCAGAAGTAGAAAGAAATAAAAACTAGAGATGCATGTGAATAAGCAGCGAAAAGAAGGAAAGAAAATGATACAAAAGGGCTCTGAGGCTCTTGGGATAGCCAAGCCCAAGGAAACTCATAGATGTATGGAGGAGAACAAGATTTAAAAGCCGAATATGACACCAATCTTCATTATTTTCATCAATACAATGGCATTCCTTCAATAAAATACAATGGAGCTGTAAAAGTACGAGTTCTCTCCACAAGAACACTAATAGAAATCTATTCCTAGAGGAAACTTTGACTTGGTACTTATACAAAATGATTAGGAATCATTCCCCATGAATGGAGGAAGCTTTCCCCACCAAAATCCCTTGATTAGTGGATCTGGTCCCTTGATTAGTGAAACACATTCCTAGATTTTCACAATCATTGGAGTTCCACAATCTGTGCCATAATTCCATGATATATCATTGATTTATTGCTTATTATTGATCCTCCTGAAGTAGGGAACAAGTTCTTAAATTATCTCTTCCTCCAAATCTTCATAATTTTCCCAATATTCTCATAATATTCCACAAAAATAAATAATATTAGGCACAAATATCCAATTATTCATAAACCTTCTTAATGAATATATTAAAGTTAAAAATAAATTATCTAACGTGGACAGAGAGGTTTAATGTGTTGAAGGATGGTCATAGGCCTTAATTTATGTTTTGATTTAGAGGCATGGGGCTTAATTTGTGTCTAATTTAGAGGCCCATCATACCCCCTACTGAAAGTGTTGCTCATCCTCTGAGCAACTTAGTGACCTCATTGTGCCTCATTCATGGCCCTGGTGGCCTCTCTCTTGTGCATTAAGAATCTTAATTGTAAGTTCTACAAGGACAAGCCCAAAAACATATTTGTGCAAAGAAAAATCATTGTTTATTGATACCATTAGCTTGCCTTCTTCCCCTTATTCAAGATGGGTTCTTGAATATTTTTTAGTTTGGCAAATTCATCCATGCCCTTATCAACCTTCTACTACCTTTTTCCACCATTTGGACACCTCTAACACCTTCAAAATGCATTTAGATGAGAACTAGGACATCCTATAGTAATTCCTGTCAAAACTACAGGAAACCCTATTAAAACTACAAGAAACCCTTTTTGAGCATAAATGCTATTCTGAGCCTAGGATAGACCCTCAACTTGACTCCCATGCCTTCTTTTTCTTTATTGTGGCCTAGATGACTGCCTAATGTCATTGGAGTTCTCTGTTTTGATCAGGTCTCTCTTAACCTTTGCCATCTTGGGGTTTAGCATAACTTGTTCATTTCTTCCTTCTTGTAGCAACATTCTGCCTTCCTGTAGTAGTCATTCCTCCTCTTTCAAGGTCCTCTAACTGTATGGGAGTGATGAGAAATGATGAAGAGGAATTGGATGATGATGCTAGGACTCAAAGGGAGTAGTGTAGGTTTGTGAAAGTGGAGAGGATGCTCTATTTGTTTTTTTTCAAGAATGAAATGGGATGGATGAATGATGAATAGATAGTGAATATGAAGTGGATGGAGGGCTTGGAGTATTGTGGTGACTTGGACTTTGCAAAAATTTCTTCTTTTAATTGCTGTCATCATTCCTTGAAATCATGCCTCTTCATAATTTGACTTTTCAACATTGCATGAGCGAAGAAGTGAACCGTAATTAACTAGTTGAAGGTAACTGAGACTGTTGACCCATCCTTAGCTTATAAAACCTCATCCCTTATGCATTGGCAACAAATTTCTAACTATAATATGTTCAAGAGAAGAGGTCAAGAATATTGCATATGTGTACTTATCTGATGGTTGTTGGAGAGACCTACATGTTGTCGTTGAGTTAACGTTGATGTGCAGGTGTTGGATGGTGATGCTAATGATCCTAATATTGTTGCTAAGCTCTGGAGGACTTTCTTTGACCTCTGTATCTCCATGTTGAAGCTGACTGCAAATCTTTGGCTACTTCATCATCATATCCCCTCAATTTTTCAAAGAAACCCATCCAATTGTGCCTTGTGATATCTCTAGTATAGGAGGGTGTTGATGAATCCTCATTGTGTTGATTGGTTCCCCCTGTCATTTTTCTCTAATGAATGGAGCTTTGTATATGTCTGATACCAAATTTAAAAATTCTATGTATACAATTCCCCTAGGCTGCAATCTGTTTCAATAAACTAGAAGTCTTTTCTATATTCGTTTCACTTGGAAAATGTGGGAATGTATAGAGCCTACATCCTTATCACTACTTGATGAAGCCAACCTCTATTTTTCCCTTTTAAAACTGGTCACTGCCAATCCTATAGGTGGTGTTCTATATCTTATAGGATCTCATGTAGGATCCTGTAGGTTTTTAGGGAATCCTGTAGGTTTACATGACAACTTTTTGTTTTGTCCTTATCTCCCAAATGTTAGAATGGATTGACCTGAAACTTAATGATCATGTTGCCATCATCATTATGCAACTCCCCATAAAAAAAATTTGGTCATTGGATGCACGGATCTCGAGAATAACTAAAAATGGTTGAAGGTGATGGAGGTTGATTTCTTGGAAACTACACACCAGAATTTTCTGAAATTACTTGGGCATGTTATCATCACCCATATGCATCTCCCCGTGAAACAAATTTTTAAATTGATGCATAGATATCTAGAAAATGTAAAAATGGTTGTAGGTGATGGAAGTTGATTTCTCAAAAACTGTGCACTGGAATTTGCTGAAATTTATTGAGCATGTTACCATCATCCATATGAATCTCGCCCTAAAATATATTGGAAAATGAATGCATAGTTTTCATGTTATGGAAAAAACAAATTTATGTTCTATGTAATTTTGTATCCTGTAGTAAATAGAGCATCCTGTAGTTCTTTAGGATGGAAAGCAAATTGAATGGTAGAGGCTTCAGAATGATGGGTGCATGGTGGAAATAGATGAGGGTGATGGATTGGCATGGCCTTGCCCTTGCTGGAGCATTCGAGCAAAGGAGAAGAAAGTCAAAATTTGACTTGTTTTGACTAGGCTTGACCAATTTTCCTTTTGGTACCAACTTGTTCTTGTTGCTTGTAGATGTTGGAGAGTACATGCATTCATCAAAGAGATGCATGGAGGAAGGATTTTTTTTATTTTTTATTTTTTCTCTTTTTTTTCTTCTAGGCCTACTAGCTGCCTCAAGGAGGTTTTCAACTAGTAGGTCTACCTAGGTGCCTCAAAGGAGATTTTCACCTAGGATCTTTTATTTTTTTCTCTTTTTTTTTTCTTTTTTCCCAACCCATTGACCGCCTTATGGAGGTTTTCAATCAATAAGCCAATCTCCAGCACCTCTAAGGAGGTTTTCACCTGAGTTTTTTTATTTTTTTCTTCTTTTTTTTCATCATTTTTTTTCTTTTACCCTACCCTACTTGAAAAAAAAATCACTTTCAAGTATAAGAATACTTCCAATGGAGCCATGTGCACATCGAGATGACAGAAAAATGATGTGGGGGCTTGAAATGTAGGCTTTGACATATACCTAGATTTGAAAGATAAAATGATTTGACTTTGATGATATCAAGCACATTTGAAGAAGAGTGTATTGTTGCAACTTAATGATTGTCTGGAACCATATTTCAATATAGTTGTGATGCCCCTGGTCCACTTTCTGATTTGAATCATGTTGGATGTCTTATTCTTCCATGACCTTCAAATCTTCCTCTTTTTGCTAATTGTTCTCTTGAACACATGGAGGACTTTATGATAACCATGAGGGAGCTTTCTCAATATCTGATTTTCTTGTCTGCTCTTCATCAAGTGCAACCCATGATTCTTTTATCTTCTCTTTAAAATATTCTTTCTCTGCATGTTGTCCCTCAATGGCATCAAGAGAACACTTTTTTGTAATAATCTTCCTAAGCTATAGTGAATACCATTGAGCTCAAGAGGATATGTTTGGAAGTGTTGTACCTCGGCATTATAAGTGAGCTGAGCTACTTCAATGTGTGGTTGGGATGAGCTAATTCAATGCGTGGGTTTGCAAATGGTGGTAAAAGTAGTTGAGTGGGAGTTTATATTTGAGATGGATGTGGTTGGGATTGTGGTTGTGGTGGAGGTGAATGGCAGAGATAACATGGAGTTGGGTATGGAGGATATTGAGGAAAATATTGAGGATATTGTGGATGGATCCCATAAGTTCCGTTCCTTGCCAACCTTGTTGCCAAGATTGGTTTTGGGGTTGATATGGCCAATGTTACCAAGGAAAGGGTGTGTTCCAATTACTTTTAAACAGATGTGCATAAGCTTGAAATTCTGAATTAGGATCTTGCATCATATCAGGTTGAATAGGCTTTCATGGTCCTCTTGGAGCTACATAACATTGTTGCATTCGCAATTGATTTGATTAATTTTCCCCTTGGTGAACTTCCTTCAACCTTAATAAGGAGAAACATTTAACATCATGTGATTCTACATGGACAACACAAACATCTTCTTTTCGCTCATTTTTTATTCTTAACATTTCTACTTGTTTGGTTAGATTGCTAAGAATTTTTGTTTTGAAGTCATCAAACAAATTTCCAAGTTTATCTTGACTTACCAATCTTGATGCTGATTTACCTACTCTTGTTTTTCCTCTTGATATGTGTTTGCATGTTTCACAAATTTCTTCAAACGATAGTATCCCTAATTTCTCTAAGAGGGCTTTTAGTGTGTCAGATCCTAAATGATGTAGTTTTCCCCTCTTAACATTATACATGAACCTCTCTATTAGATCCTCAAGGCTCTCATCTTCTCTTTCATTCATTCTAAATATTTCTTCAATGCACATCTATGGTTTTCCAAGAGACAACTTCTTCCCCTAAACACATGCTACACCATTTAATCATACAAGTCCCCCTAAGCATGATACCAATCATGGATACACTTTCATAGATGTGCAATTATACTTCCCCTGTTAAGGATAGTAACAAATTTTTCTTCCATACACCATTATTATTTCTTATGCTTTGTTTTTTAGGGATGATCCGCTTATGTATAGTTCCTATAGTTTGTAACACAATTAACAACATTGTTCTTCTCCATTTGACTGCTTTCTCTTCTATATGCAACATTCTCCAAGCTTCTTATGAATGATTTCCCATTAATTCTTGTATTAACAAGCTCTTATGTATTGATTTGACCTTAAATATAAGCTTGGGTGTTGGGTACCATTGATAATGAACCTTCTTGTCATAATCAATTACTCTAACTTGTTAATGTACTCTTGACTTGTCTTTGGCTCGGACTCCTACCAAGAGTTCATTTTGAACCAAACCTTTATATTCAAAGAAAAACAAACCTCTTTACTTGACTTGGACTTTTACATAACTCCATATTAACCTCATTCATGTGTCTATACATTTCCTTTATACTAGGGAATAATATTCTTCTTTTAACATTTTACAACTTTTGAAATTATGGGTTATCATTTTAATACAAATTTCACCCATCATGTCAATTTTCCATTTGGAAATTACTCTTCATAAATATAATTCATACCTTTACTATTTCTTTGTCTACTTGATGTATCTTTGCATGCACCTAAATCCTTTTGATAAAGTCTTGGGATGTGTTGGTTCAACTCTCTATCCTTCTTCCTTTGCATATCACCTTATATAATCTATAATATTTATTTGATCAATGGATTTTTATGATTCTTGATTCTTCTTACTTGTTGATTCCTCCAAATCATGTGCATGTTAGTTATCCATGTTTGAATATTGAGTAGCCAATTTGTTATCTCATGAATTTTCCTTGTAGTTTCCATTTCCCTAACGACTCTTTTCATCTAAATTTGTACCTGCATCTACTACTTCATTTCCTTTATTAGTCATGTACACTAATGTGGACAACTTTCCTATTTCTGTAGTACACCTTGTGAGTAATACATGGTGTGATGGACTATAGCTGGATATTTCTCCTTTTGTTGATAATATGAAGGGGATATTTACTTCAATCTATTATTGTTTTCTTTGCTTCCTTTTAGTATATACACATTATTTGGAGTCTTGAACCCTTTTCTCACTAATTTTCCAAAGTCTTTCATCCTAATTCTACATCCTCTAGAGATGAATATGAATTTAGTTCCTCTATAAACCAGTTGACATACACTCGGGATGTTGTGCTTTAAGCTTTTAATAAGTAGGATATTGTTAGGATTAGTCCTTTTATTATCAAGACTAACTTTTCCTCTTCTCATTACTTTAGGTGATGTATCATTTCCAAGAATAACATTTCCACACTTGACTTGTTTTAGAAAGAGAAATATGATCTTGTCTGCCGTCATATGATGAGAGAATCCATTGTCTATATACCACTGATTATTTGTATCTAGATGACCTGAAATCACTTATGAATGATCTCAGTAAATTAATGTGGGTATTACAGACTCATGTGCTGGTGTGTGTGTCTATATTACCTTAGGCAGCAGATCGATAAGATTGAAAAATAAACAGACACTGGAAAACAGTAAGAGGAACATAGCAAGCAAATGTAAAACACAACAATTTAATAAGGAGTTCACCCAATCCTCTTAGGCTATGTCTCCTAGTCCAGCTTTCAGTGATGGCCTTTTTTATTGTGTCTTTGAGTAGAGTTTTTACAATGAGGAGCTCAATTTGAGTCTCCTGGAACAAATGATGCTTAGTAGGGTGGTACTTGGATTCCCCAAACCACTAGAGTACACAAACTCCCCCTTACCAATTCTCGACCTCAACTGGTCTTAATGGGATGAGTCCACTTTGGTCCTCAGTTGCTGACAGATATCCTCACAGGGATTGCTTGAACCTCTCAAGCCTTCTTGGTTCTATTTTCTCGATGCTGCCTTATATCTGTAGGTCAGCTCGACTTCTCTGTTCTCTACTTCTTGCTTCACTCTCTATTTTGTCTCCTTTGTCTCCTCTATCTATTCATGGCTTAAATCCAATCCATCCCTTGATTGTTTTCTTCGTCTTCCGGCCCTTCGAATCGCTTGCCTCTATCCTCTTAGAATTCCCTGCTTCTGTGTCATCGCCACTGTGTAACATTTCATAGAGAGGTGGCCACTTATCCCTTCATGAACTAAGCACCAGCTCTTCCCCGAACGGTTCGTTACTTCGGTTATTCCGCGAAATGATTCATCTACTAGCTCAGTGGTCAAATTAGACTTCAAACCTTTATATGCCTCAACTTATTCTTCCACCAAATCCAATCTCCCATCGGGTGCAATCTCTACTATTTGATCTGGGGCCTCCAGATCCTACGGTCATCACTTTTATCACATGGGTAACTTGCTCGACCATTAGCCCTTGATGAGAGCGGTTTTCTCTCTCATCTGCCGAACACGCGCCATTCAATGTATGGAATCACTTGGTCCTTTGACAAACCTGCTTACCACCCAAAATGCCTCTAATATTCCGCCAGTTTTGGAGCGCGAGACCTGCCTGTCGTTTTAGCGCTTTGCACTAATCACGCATCAGAAACAGCCTCCATTTCTAGGTTTTAGCCTCCCAATTGCCATTTTTGGGCCATGTAGAGTCCCCATGGGCCAAGGATCAACGCGCTTTGACTGAAGGTCCTCGTTGCTCCGTGTTGGCTACAAATTACCATTATTCAGAGGTTATTTCCTAATAGCTCATTGTTTACAAGATTTTGACTTCTATCATAATTTGAAACAGTCATAGAAATCTGACAATTTTCAAGGATCCAATTCGAATCATGACCTTCCCACTGAGAAAGCTTTTGGACCACCAAAAGTTGGTTTTCAAGCATCGATTAAGTGAGGATACAACCTTCTCACCTATCCAATCTCTATCCATTTTACACTACTCGGCTTTGAACCCCTGAGTCCAATTCTGAGGTAATCAACATCTCCCCTGCGCATCGTTCTCACCTTCTTGTCCAGAACTGTGTCTTCCTGTAATTCATTAAGATATTCAAGTAGCAGGTCTTCGATAGAAGGCAATTAACTCTGCTCTTCGGGATCCTCAATTAGTGAAGGTTCAAATAATCTCAAGCTATCTGCATTTACGACTAAGTAGATGTGCATGTAAGCTGGTAGATCGAAGTGAAAAGCATTCTCACCAATCTTCTCAAGTATCTTGAAAGGTCCATACCTTAGAGGTTTTAGCTTTTTACCTTCCCCTTGCATCATGTCCTTGCTGATATACATCCAAACTTGATCACCAACTTGGAAACTATGCTCCATCTGATGCTTGTCATGCCTTGCCTTGTATTTGGCCTGGCTCTTTTCCAGTTGTTCTTGTACTACCTGGTGAATCTCTTGGATTTGTTCAATGAACCTAGTTGCCTTGTCAACATCATTGTGTTCCTCAACCGTTGTGTCCTTACTAAAGATAAAATCCAAGGGTGACCTTGGTGTGAAACCAAAACAGGTCTCAAAAGGAGATCTATGTGTAGAAGAATGTTTGGCTCAGTTGTAAGCATGTTGCACATAACATAAATGTTCATCCCAAATCTTAGGATGCTTACTGCAATATCCCCTGAGTAACTGGATCACTGTCCTGTTGACTATTTTTGTCTGGCCATCAGTTTGTGGATGGAAAGTTGTGCTTTTCTTCAGTTTGGTGACCATCCGTTTCCACAGAATTGACCAAAAATTTCCCACAAATCAGGTGTCTCGATCAAATATAATGGAAGTGGTTAATCCAAAATGAACCCATACATGTTGAAAGAACATTTTTGCAGTTTGTTCAATTGTAAACTGTTTATTACAAGGTATAAAAACACACATTTTGTTGAACCTATCCACAACAACATATAGATAATCATGACCTTTCCTAGATTTAGGCAGTCCTCCAAAAAAGTCCATGGAAACACTCTCCTAAGGATGAGAAGGAGCTGGTAATGGAGTGTACAAGCCTAGTTTTCTATTGTTGGGCTTGCTTTTAGCACACATAGTACACCCTCTTACATATCTAGAAACGGTCTCGTTCATTTTTGGCCAATAACAAAATCTTTGCAGTTGTGCAACTATTTTACTTACCCCAAAGTGACCTAATATTAGAGAAGTGTGTGCTTCTCGAATTATCTTTACT
>APFE030323305.1:210783-235164 GCA_000404065.3 Pinus taeda
CCACCTTAGAGGGATCTATCTTCAATTCACCACCCCCTACTATATGTCCCAAATAATTCAAAGATGTTTTTCCAAATTCACATTTTGAGAGTTTAACATAAAGTTTTTATTTTTTCAAAACATCTAGTGTCTGCTTAACATGCTTTCAATGTTCTTCCCATGTTTTGCTAAATATCAAAATATCATCCAGATATACAATAACAAAATAATCAAGAAAAGGTCTGAGTACATCATTCATTATTCTCATGAAAGTAGCAGGAGCATTAGTTAAGCCAAAAGGCATAACTAGACACTCATATAATCCCTGCTTTTTTTTAAAGCAATCTTCCATGCATCTTGTTCTGCAAATCTGACCTAATGATATCCACTATGCAAGTCTAACTTGGAAAAATAAACAGCTTCTGTCAATTGATCCAATAGATCATCTATGCGAGGAAGGGGATAACGATTTTTTATTGTTATCTTATTCAGTGCTCAGTAATCAATGCACATTCTCCATGAGCCATCTTTCTTTCCCACCAAAACATTTGGAGACCCACATGGTGATGTGCTAGGTATGATGAACCCTTTCTCCAGCAACTCCTGCACCTGCTTCTTGATTTCTACATTCTCTAAAGCAGACAACCTCTACATCCCAATATTAGGCAATGGAGCATCTTGCTGCAAATTAATTTCATGCACTATTTCCTTTTTGGGTGGCAGACCTTTAGGTTCTTGAAACAAGATATCATACTCTGAAACAACTTTTTCTAAATCAGCTTGTTGTTTAGCATCACAGCCCTCAAATACATTGGTTTTATCAGGTTTCTTTTCCTTTACAACCATCAGTGAAAATTGTTTGCATGAATTTATCATTTGTTTCATCTGCCCTTAGTTTATGAGAGTATAATTATTCTTGAGCTTATGAGCTCTTACAAAGTATTTGATTCCATCTTTAATGAGTAGATACTTGTTCGTAGCTCTATAGAAAATAGCTTTTCTGACGTACAAGTAAGGACTTCCTAAAAAAATTCCACATATATCCAAAGGAATTATGTCTAACTCAACCTCATCTACAAAAGTTGACCCAAAAGAAAACTTGAGTTTGCATTGTCTAGTCACTTGTAGTTGTGCTTTATCATTTAACCATCCTAATGGGTATGGTTTCTTATGAGGTGTAGTCGATAATCCAAACTTATTTTCAATTTATTCAAAAATTAAATTTACTTGTGAGCCACTATCAAACAAAGTATCATTCTTTTGATGTTTGGAAATAACTCGAATATGGAAAAGCTCATGTCTTTTTCTCTCATTTTCTTCATCAACAGTAGATTTTGCAGGTTTACTAGTAGATGCTTCAAAATTCTTACCTTTTATACCTATGGTTGCAATGATTGTTTCATCTCCTAAGTCTGACCCCAAATATTTCTGAATAGCTATAACAGTCTTCTTCTTCTTGCCCTTGAACTTCTTAGGACTCAGCTCCGGATGCAGAATCCAACAGTGCTCATCATCATGCCCATCCTTCTTAGAGTGAGTGCATGAAGACTTGCTTTTATGTTCAGTGTTGGCCTTCCTTGCTTACCATTTCTATTTTCTTTTCTCCTTATTCTTGCTTGCAATGGGTTGGGATGATCCCCCAAATTTTGGGTTTCCATTCTTTCCTCTAGCTTCTAGATGCATAGCTTTAACAGATACCTCATCTATACTAGTGGGATTAAACATGAGGATAGTGTGCCTCATGTAGCTGTGTAGACCACAGATGTACTTCAACAAAGTTTCAGGTGAGTCTAATGAGATTCCTAGAATCAATACTCTCTTCCTAAATTCTTGGATGTAACCTTGTACACTTTTCCCTTTCAGTTGTCGAAGAGTTTGCCAGCTCATCATGGCTTGCTGCATGTAGGCCAGTGGATAGAACTGCTTTTTGATTGCAGAAAAAAATTCACTCCAGATAGAAATAGTCTTACCATGTCTCTTCATGTTGGCTTGGGTCCTGACATCCCACCAAACCAAGGCAGTGCCTCCAAGGCATAGGCTGACTAGCTGAATCTCTCTCTTGTCTGAATCAATACTCTGCACTCTGCAATAAATATCAATTTGTCTAATCCAATTGTCCAACTTTTCGGAATTCAACTCTCCATCATATACTGGTAAATAAAATTTAACATCTAGTTTAATCAAATATGTCTTTTTTTTATGTTTAGGTCTATTAGGAGCTGTGAGAAAGCTTTCTTCTTTCCCTTTTCCTTTTGAGTGGTCATGGAGGAGAGACTCTTCTTCTCCTTTATCTTGTTTAGAGCCTTATGCATCTTCATCTTTATGTTTTCTAAATTCCTTATACATTTCCTCTACCATGGACCTTATGGCCAGGAAACTATCTATAAATTTAGGGGTTGGCCCCACAGAACCTTCCTCCAACATTGCCTTCTAAGGATAGACTCTTCCAATTTTAGGATTAGTTTCGACCAACTCTCCTTCTCCTAATTTGAGCTTTGATCTAGTTAGCATTCAATAGCTAAATATAGCACAAGATTTTCTAACCTTAATATCCTAGAGCTCTGATACCACTTGATCTGAAATCACTTATGAATGATCTCAGTAAATTAATGTAGGTATTACAGACTCATTTGTTGGTGTGTGTGTCTATATTACCTTAGACAATGGATCGATAAGATTGCAAAATAAATAGACACTGGAAAACAGTAAGAGAAACACAACAAGCAAATGCAAAACACAACAATTTAATAAGGACTTCACCCAATCCTCCTAGGCTATGTCTCCTGGTCCAACTTTCAGTGGTGGCCTTTTTTATTGTGTCTTTGAGTAGATTTTTTACAATGAGGAGCTCAATTTGAGTCTCCTGCAACATATGATGCTTAGTAGGGTGGTACTTGGATTCCCCAAGCCATTAGAGTACACAGACTCCCCTTACCAAGTCTCAACCTCAACTAGTCTTAATGGGATGAGTCCAATTTGGTACTCATTTCTCGATAGATATCCTCATAGGGATTGCTTGAACCTCTCAAGCCTTCTCGGTTTTGTCTGCTCGATGTTGCCTTAGCTCTGCAGGATAGCTCAACTTATCTGTTCCCTACTTCTTGCTTCACTCTCTATTCTGTCTCCTCTATCTCCTTTGTCTGTTCATGGCTTAAATCCAATATGTCCCTTGACTGTTCGCTTCCTCTTCTGGCCCTTCAGATCATCTGCCTCTATCCGCTTAGAATTCCCTGCTTCTGTGTCATCGCCATTGTGTAACATTTCACAGAGAGGTGGCCACTTATCCCTTCACGAACTGAGCACCAGCTCTTCCTCAAATGGTTCGTTACTTAAATTATACCATGAAATGATTCATCCGCCAGCTCAGTGGTCAAATCAGACTTCAAACCTTTATATGCCTCAGCTTACTCTTCCGCCAAATCTGGTCTCCCATTGAGTGCAATCTCTGCCGCTTGATCTAGGGTCTCCAGATCCTACGGTCATTGCTTTTATCGCATGGGTGACTTGCTCGACCGTTAGCCCGCAATGAGAGTGGTTTTCTCTCTCATCTGATGGACACACGTTATTCAATGTATGGAATCGCTTGGTCCTCTAACAAAATCGCTTACTGCCCGAAATGCCTCCGATATTCCACCAGTTTTGGAACGGGACCTTCCTGTCATTTTAGCGTTTTTCCCATGGTTTCCTGGTTTCCTTTGTGACCATGCACTCGGGGCCTTTTCTTTTCGAGGGGTTTTGTCTTGCGATGCGTGATTTGTGCTAATCGCACATCAGAAATAGCCTATGTTTCTGGGTTTGAGCCTCCTAATTGCCATTTTTGCACCATGCACAGTCCCCATGGGCCAACGATCAGCGCGCTTTGACTGAAGGTCCTCATTGCTCCGTGCTGGCTGCAAATTACCATTATTCAGAGGTTATTTCCTGATAGCTCATTGTTTACAAGATTTTGAAGCCTGTCATAATTTGAAACAGTCATAGAACTCTGATAATTTTCAAGGATCCAATTCAGATCACTTGAGCACATAAAACTAAGTCACATTGATGTTATTTCTTTATTTTACATATATTTGTATTCTGTTTTTTGTTAAAAACTTTTTCTTATAATTTATTTTTCTTGATTTGAGGGAGTTATTTTCGTTTGGTTTGCTTTAGAGGATCAATCAATTTACTTCTACAATATTTTTTCGTATGCCAAAAATTGTTACACAAGTAGCATTCAACGAGATCTAAGAAGGGGGAAAGGAATTGTAATTTCTGAAGGCATTATTATCATAACCTCTATTGTTGCTTACATATCCATTCCTTGATATCTTATATGCTCTCTTTCTCCTATTATTCAACATGTTCTTCTTTCTTGCATGATATATGCAATCTATTGCCTTATGTCCAAAAATATTGCAAGAAAAACATTGGCCATAGAAAAAGATTAGATACCAGCTAGTACTTTTCCTTTGATCAAGGAATATTTTGATCCTTTGATGATTTTTTCTTTGAGGGGGATAAAATCTCTGATGACTTTTCACTCACTCTCTATGGTTGTTCAAATTTATATTATGAATTTTCCATTGTTGTCGTTGAGTTTTATTGTTTTCCTTTTAATTCCTTTGTTGTTGATATTTTTCGCTTGATTTATGTGACTATTTGAATGGTTTTTATAAAATTTCTCTTGATGTTGTTGATTTCCTTTAGTTGCATTGTTGTTATGCCCTTTCATTTCTTCAACATAACTTATTGATTCTTAGACTTCAACTTTCTTAGTGCTTGAATCTCCTTCATATCCTAGATGAGTTTTAATGAGAGGAGATCTTTGATTGTTTAGAATACCATCTATGATTTTGGCACTCTTAACAGACATCAGATATTGATTTAAATTATCATTAGACATTTCTAGATCATTTCTAAGTGAAACAATCTTGGCTTCTAGTTTTTCACAATGACCTTATTGTACATTTAGTTGATTAGTCAGTACTTCATTCACTCCTTTGACTTCTTGTTAAGTCTTCAAGATAGCAAATGTTTTTCTTTTTTTTTTAAATAATTATCCTTCTTCTAAAAAACCTACAATAATCCCTTTTGTCTTTGATTGGTTATTGTGATCCTCTTAATCTCCTCCAGAGCAGAGATACGTTTTCTTCTAAAATATATCTTATCATCAAGGTCTTCTTCTTTTTATAAATCCAATGTATCCTTCATAAAAATTAGTAGAATCCCCTCTTCATCACTACAATAAGTGCATATATTATCTCCTTTAGATGGATAGTAATAATATCTTTTCTTATTTTTCTGATGTGGCGTTCTCTGAAATTCTTGTTCTCCTTTATTACTACCATATTTTGAACTTGCATATGAACAATTAACAGCAACATGGCCTGTTCTTTTACAATTGTAACAAAATAGTATCTTACCTATGGATTACATATCATTAGCATATTCTTCACTTCCAACTTTATCCTCTGAATATAAATTGTTCTTTTGATGACTAACAACTTAGGAACTTATGGCAAGGGATTCTCCTTTATCATTTGATTCACTATTTGTGTAGTCAATGTCTTTTACCTTCGTTGGTTCCTTTTTATTTCCTTCTTCATATATACATTGCAACTTATCTAGCATTACTTTTGTAGTCTCACATTGTCTCATTTTATTAGAGTGAAATTGATAGTCCACTCAAGATATCCTTCTTGGCTTGTATACTATATTCATTCTTCTTTCCATATACAATGGATAGACATACATCCAAGCCAAGAGCCATTAAATAAACCTTCATTCTTACCTTCCAGTGAGCATATAGTGTTCCATTCAATAATGATGTTTTGTCTTGGTGCATTCCCTATCGATTAACCATAATCCCTTGTGATATATTTTCTTCTAGATAAAAATGAGCTCATTTTGAATATTTCCCTTAACCTCGACCTCTTCTTTTAAAAATAACTTCACTTATTATACATCTGATATATTGCTAGTATGCTCATAATGATGTGATCTAACTTCTCTTGGGATGACTTCTTATTACTCTTCCTTTCATTGGCTATTATCCTTGAAAGATCTTCATTCCAGCTGTTAAATTGTTCTTGAAGGAACCTGCTATGATACAAATTGTTAGAAATATGATTATGCTAGAGGGTATGAATTAGTATAATGGTCAATTTCAACAATTTTTAATAATTTACAATATATCAAACCATTTGGAAATCAACCAAATAAACAACACATAAAACACCAGATGTATGTCAAAGCCTGTAAAGGGAGAAAACCAAAAAATATATGTTTGGATGCTATTGTATGCAGCAACCTACTGTTACATCAACTTTTCTAGCTCTGAATAGAAGGATACACCCATCCCCTGAATTTACAAGCACCCACTTGAAGGAGGCACCCACGCCTTTATGTGCAAGAACTAACCTGCTCTGCCTAATAGACTCCTCTTTCATCCATTTTCAAACTCATACCCACATGATTTCTTTCCATTTTAAACTTCAAACTTGTTTCATTTCTATCTCATCTCTCACTTAGCCAGATATTTTATTGCAACTTAGACATACTCAGACCACCAACATTTCACTCGATCAATTTTGTAGACTCTGTCTTAGTTTTGCATCTCTTTCCTCATGCCTAAATTTGATAACATATTTTCTAATATGTTTTGGAATTTCCTTCCTCATACCCATGCTCATTTCTACTCTCAGGTTATGTGTAGCTCAACTGCAATTCATATCTACTATAGTCTCTATTTTTATCATCATGATGAATTACCATGTTCAAGTTCTTTCACTTTGCCACATGATATTCTCAGGTTTCTACTATTCTCTCTACATTTTCCTTCTTTAGATATGCATGGGATAAATAACTTTATCTTCTTATCTTTTCATATTTACAGAATGCATAATGCTTCACTATTTATATTTTTATTGATAATGTGTGACCTCCTTTACCATGGATGTTAATCCATGGTATTTACCCATGCAAGATTTTCACTTGATTGTATCAATATTTTCTCCTTCATAACCTAATAATGTAGACCACTTCATCTTCTTTGACTTCTAAGTTTAATACCCACATGATTCATGGTTGTTTTTCTATTTTTGGAATCCCAAAAACATCAAATTTCCAACCTTTGAATTTGGAGCCCAAACACCAAATTTTCAAACATAGCTCCTAATGTTTGGCTCTCTCTCATAGGATACTATGAGCTAGAACTGAGGGCTTGAGCCTCAATGGTGCTTGGCCCTGAGCCACCATGGACCATTCACTCGTTAAACCATAGACACTTTCTAGAGTATGTGAAGTTCTTTGATTTCAATTAATTATTGAAATGTCACTGTGCCTCCCACCCATCTATCCAATAATTAAAAAAGGGGAGGGGGTCCATGGTTTTTCACATATGTTATTAAATTACCCCAGTTTGAGGCCCCCTTGCTTATCTGACCTTTAACAAAAGGGGGTGATTCGTAATCTGCCACTTTCTACATATAGTAACTAGTGTTCTCAAGTTTCTATTTGTTGACCAACATATAAATTCCATATGCCCATATGTCTACAATCCTAGAACCTTATCTGTGCAAAACCTTGACACAGTTCTTCAACACTTGATTATATCTAAATCTAGGCACTTTGTAATAATGCATACTGCGTGCACTTCCAGATCATTGGATTACCTCCTAGAACTGGATACACCTGAATGAATCTTCCTATAGGGTCCACCTTACCTTGATAATAGCACCAAGTATTCGATCTAGGGATTTGGCATCCAACCCATTCTCTATGTATCAAATTGCTTCAACCTTCAATTCCTGAATGTCCAGATTGCTTCATGATGGAACTTGTGTTGAAAGTTGTATTCAAATAATATATTTATCTAGTCCTTTGGTAATGAATCATGTTGTGTGCACCTTTGGATCATTGGATGTTCGGACATTCTTCTACCTTCAAAGTCGCAAACATGGAAATGATTGAAATCTTTTAACACTAACAAGCTTCAAAAAATAACTTCTAGTTTGAATTCTAAGGTTTCCATGTCACTTCACCTACCATGTCATTTCCACCTCATCTGCCACACTAACTCTCTACCATGTGTCATTCCATGTCTCCCTCATGTGTTACTAAGAAAAAATCCACTTGGTCACCCAAGATATCTAAATCTACCTGCCACGGGTCCTCACCTCCATGTGCCACATCATCACCTTTTCACATCACATGAACCTATTGCCACTTAGATGTCACCTCATGTTGCCACCCATTTGGGGTCCATAGCCAATTTATCTCTTGAAAAAAATATGGATTTGGGTCATTTCATAAATGGTTGCAATGTGCAATCCCCGAATACCCAAATGCATGGATACCTTGTGTGTCCCAAATAATTTTGGATATCTGAGATGTTTGGATGAATCTGATATTCACTTCTTACATAGTAAATGTTCTAGGTCTAGATACCTGTATGTTTCAGATGTTTGAATGAGTTCATATAATCCACCTCTGCTCAGTAAATGCACTAGTTCTAGATACTTAAATGCCTTGCCACCAAGTCTGCCTACAAAATTTCTTGTACTTTAGAATGAAATTTCTCCTCATCCCTTTGGAGTTTGACCAAGTTCCATATACTACTGGAGAGCTCTTTTAAATGGTAACTTATCCAACCACGTGCATTTCATGTGCTTTTGAACAAGTTAGCTATAGATAAAATGGTCTCGAAGATAGGCTACTCATAAAAAAACTAAGTCAATTTAAGCTCCCCGTGATTTGGACATCACTTGAGATCAATGATAATGACTGCTAACTTGCTCAACAACAATGATTCACGGTCTAGCCATGGTGTCAATGGTGGATAATGCACCAAAGAGGCTCCTAACCACATGATTCTTAGGAACTATGGGAAAAAACTGGAGGTATCTATATTTTCTTATAGGTACTTATTTTATTTCTTGGAGCTATGGTCTCTTCAAACATGCTATTAGGGGAAATATGTGGATGAGACTTTGGAGTCACTAGGAAAGAATCTATGTTGTCATTTTATAAGTGATTCTCACCAAGATTTATTTGAAGCTTTATACTTCAAATTTCGATGAGGCTAACTCAACTCCTCCCCAAAAATAGTGCTATAAATGTGCCTCAAAATCTAGTAGACCTTGTGAGAGGACTAACAAGGCAAAGGCCTAACATTGTTGCAACAATGGGGTAGATTTCCACTGTCACCTCAACAATCTTCCTCTCAATATTTAGTGGAATTTCACCAAAAGGGAGGCTTCCTGGTGATCACCTAAGAGGAAATTCTATGTCAATAAGTTCAAGGTGATGAATATATAGGATAGGTGAAGATCCTCTTTAATTGATAGAGGCTCAATTATTATTATTAAAAAATAATATATCATTCACCTAGACTAGCAGTTGACACATATGGCCTAGGGTTTATTGATATGTAGTAACAAAGGAGTTCCTAAGCACATATGATTCAAGGAAATGGTTTACTAAAGTAACAAAGGAGTTCCTAAGCACATATGATTCAAGGAAATGGTTTACTAAAGATATCATCATCAAAGGAATAATGCAATCCATCAAATTAAGCCTCGAAATGAAGCTCTAGTTAGGGTTAAGGTTTTGAGAGCACAAAAATGCTTAGAGGAGGATGACATCAACCCTCCTAGGGTAGGTTTCACCATGCAAAAGGCTATTTTTTTATTTAAAAGGATAAACAAGGAACAATTTAGGTTTTACTACCTAAAATGTCCATCCATAAGACCCCTAAATGAATTTAACCTAACCTAAATTCCCTAGTGCCTTTTCTTAAAGGCTTAGAAAATAGAAGAAAGGAAAAATATTAGGGTTTTCAATTTTTTCTATCAACACAAAGATTGCTAGTCCCTAATCCTACTTGGGTGGTGGATTCTTTAGGGATACATTGAGAGATAATGGACAATTTTTTGGAGTAAGGGGAGACAATTTTTTGTTTTCACTAATATAAACCCTAACTATCTTTTTTGTGAGGGGAGAAATTAAATAGGGGAAGCTTACTAAGAAGTCTCTTATGGATTTCAAGGAAGAAACATTCAACATACAAAATTTATCCAATATTTCCGATAAACAATTTTCATTTGGACAACAAGCATGGAAAATCATAGCAATAACTACTTACACATAAAACAAAAAAAAAAAAAAAAAATTACAATAAACTTAAAATTCTTCAATGAAAAAAACCTTCTTTCAACCCAAAAAGGTATCTCGAAGACATAAGCCAATCTCCAATAGTAATAACACCATAAAAATTACATCTCCAGAAGTAGAAAGGTCAACAAAGGCTAAGTCGAGCTCTCAAGAAGAGACCAAAATCCAAGTGTGATGATGAGAAATAGAAAAAGGGTCATCCTCAATATATATGAGGTCTATCACCTACAATAGTTAACCTAAAATCCCTATGAAAAATTCAAACTTTTATGCATCAAGAAAGTGGGCTACAAGCCAAATTGATGGCTCTTAATAACAAAACATGCCACAAAATCCCACACAATGTTGAAATATATAACTAGGTTCGGTCTTCATAATGTCTATTGTAATCATGATTTTATATATTTGATATTAATGAGAAAATATATTTATTGTTTTAATTATTAATGCATGGGTTTCATGCTCAAGAAAAAATTATTTATAGTTCAAGCACCCATTGAGTGCTTCTAGATGTGTCATAGAGTTATGAAGTCAAAAGAGTCATTGTCATACATATAATACCCCTTTGGGCATGTTGTATCTTGTAAATATTTTTTTTTGTAAAGTCAAAAGTGTCATAAAGACCCTCCAACACCTTGTTAATTAAGTTATCCTACAAGAAGGATCAAGTCAGCTTCATGGACAACAATTTGACCTCCTAAGAAGCCTATATAAGGGAACCTCAACTTCATTTGAAGAGACATTCAATCAAGCAAGAAGCAAGTTCGATCTCCTAAATAAGGAAGTTGGAAGATAAAGGAAAATGACAAATAAAGAAGAAGAGAAGCAAGATTGAATTTTTGGACCTCTCTCTCTCTTGTGTTAGGGTTTCTAAAGTAGTTGCTAGATTGGAATTGCAGAAGTTGTTGGGGAATTCAAAGTTTTTACTAGGTCAAAATTGTTGAAAGGTCAAAGTTGTCAGAATTTGTTGGGGTCGAAGTTGTTGGAAGTTGCTAGGGTCGAAGTTGTTGCAAGTCGTTGGGTCAAAGTAGTTTAAAGTTGTTGGGTCAAAGTTGTTGGAATTTTTTGGGTCAAAGTAGCTGAAAGTTGTTGGAAGTTGCTAGTTCAAAGTAGCTAAAAGAAAATTTCATCAAGAAGGAGACGTTTTACTTGGTTTTTGAGGGTTCTTTTTCAAAGGTATTGAAGTCTTGGAATTCATAATCTAAGCATTCTATAAGAAGAGAATAATTCTTGTGGGTTTTCCTCCCAAGAGGAGAGGTTTTGGCCCTGATTGATAGCCTATATCTTGTGTCCTCTTGTCTCTTTTTTCTCGTTTTGGTGGTTGTTTGATGATAAAAACACTAATTATAATCGAGTGAAAGAAGAAGCTAATCGAGTTAAGTAAAGATACATCACAATCAGTTATCGAAGGAAGATAAATCATTCAACATGGTATCATAGCTAAGATGACTACATCAAGGATAGGCAGCCTGAAAATCATCCAATTGAAGAAGGATACATAAGGGCCAAGAAAAAATAAATCATCAAGAAGGAATAAAGGAAGGAACTAAGAAGCATCAAGAAGGACTACCCATCCCATCCCAAGGATCACATCATCTTAATTCTTGAAGAAGTTGAGCTCAAAAAACCATACCTCAATTCAAGAAGGACCCTACACTTGAAGCATTCTTTGGAAACTCGCACATTCTACAAATCATCTTCCAAGGAAGCAAAAAGAATAATTTACCTCATAATTAAAGGAATCAAGGCCATCTCCCTCACATTGAGGAAAGAATATCATATCTAGCATCTTTCGTTATGCAACCAGCTCACAAAATAGAATAAAGAGATAGATAAATGACTTCAAAAGTAGCCTCTTCGAGGGGGCAACCTCCTTTACATTACATAAAATGAATAATTTTTGGATGAAACAAATGACAATACCTCCCTTCTATATATAGGAGTCTAAGGGGTCACAATATAATCAGAGTCGACATAACAATAATAATGTAAGGGCAAAACAATAATAATAGTGGGCTTCTTTGGGGCACAATAATAACAATATGGGGACAACAATAATAATAAGGGGTAAAATGATAATAAAAATAAGGGAATACACTAGTATTATAGGGACCTTACATCTTTGAAGAAGGGCATCTCCCTTGAAGGAAAAATATTGTCATCTTTGAAGAAGGAAGACATCATCAAAGAAGCAATCATCATTAACAAAGCATCTTCAATAATCAACATCATCAAGAAGGCATCAAGTTGAATATATCATAATCAAGAAGCATCTTCACTTAACAAGTAAGTATTTTCTATTTATGTCTAAATATACTATCAATATGACTTCATTATGCAAGGAGAGCAACAAACTGGTTAGTTCATCAAATTTCCTTACATGGAAGAAGAGGATAGATTTGATCCTCATATAGAATGAAGATATTGAATATGTTAAGGGTTCAATCTCAAAACCATCACAAGAAAAATCTCAAGCACTATTGAAGTACATGAAAGGGGAAGTAAGGGTTCAAATAATACTCATAGAATCAATTAAGGATTCTCTCATCCCTTATGTAGCAAACTTGGAGAAATCAAAAGAAATTTTTGATAAGTTGGTATAATTTTTTTTAGTAAGAACTGGAGGAGAAGTTATATCATTGAGAACTGAAACATACAAAATTAAGGTATCAAAGGAAGAATGAATATCCTCATACCTTATGAGGGTATCACAAATAAGAGATCAACTCCAATAACTAGGAGCAATAATGTCTTATAAAGAAATGACCATCGTTGTGCTCAATGCACTACCTAATGAATGGGGAAAAATTGTATCAAATGCCTATGGAAAGAAGGAAGCCACTCCATTTAGTAAAATTTGGTCATTATGTAATATTGAAGAAACTAGGTTGAAGGCAAAGAATGATGTTGGATAAAATGAAAAATCAAGCATATGCTTCCATGGCCAGGAGAAAAGGAAAGTTTGGAAAGTTTGATCCTCGGAAAAAGAAGAAGATTGATACATCAAAGATACAATGCTATGAGTGTAATGAATATGGGTACTCTAAAAGGAATTGTCCTAAACTTAAGAAGGGAAAAAAGAAGAGAAAGGAAATAAATGAATCCCATGTCACCGAATAAGTGGAAGAACCTGAAAAGAAGAAGAAAAAGGAAGAGGAAGTAAAAGACCTCTACTATGACTAAGATAACACCATATACTTAGTTCTTTTCAGTTTTGTAGAAGTATAATTATCATGATGGAAAGCGTAAAGTTATGTTAAATGCATCAAAATATCAGATATATATATATATATATATATATATATATATATATATATATATATATATATATATATATATATATACATATATGTGGGTGTGTGTGTGTTGTGTGTGTGTGTGTGCGGGTATGTGTGTGTATGTGTGATGAGCCCCATAAATGGGTAAATTATATGGGCTCATTATGCGCCTCTTACTTCGAATTAATCCACCATTCTCATTAGTTTATTGCATGTTTATTATTATATTAATGCTAATAGAGTGAATTGGGGTTAGTCCATTATGCCATGAAGTCTAATGTGTGCTTTTATGCAGATTTTTTGGTCAATTTTGGACAAAGTCAAAGGATTTATGAGCATTTGGCAGCCAATATTCGAGGAAAATAGGGAAGAGGATTTGGGGGGTATCCCCTTCATTTATGAACCCTTACCTCAAATTCTCCATTAGAAACTTGGAGCACAAGTAGCCACATTAGTGCATCCAAGGGGCAGTCGAGCAAGTAACAAAGGATTGTTGTTTATTTGTAGTTTTGGGAAGCTAAGCTCCTTGATTTTAGGAGGATTATTAAAGGATTCCATTTGTATAAGTAAGGGGGCCTTAGAGCCTCAGTATGTTAGCCAGTTATTAGTAAAATTTTCGCACTTTTGTGCAGCTCCAGTTCAGCTCATTTTCGAGCTTCCTTTTTAAGGATAGTTTATGTAATATGACTTTTATTTTTTATAATGGAGATAAAACAATTTTTGAGCCAGCACTGATCTCTTTCAGAGGGCTGAAGCTCTTGGGTTAGGTTTCAACTCGAGCTGCCCAACACCTCTTGCCTTGTACTTATATGTTTTTTCTTCAGTTCATGAGTTAATTGTTGTTACATGAATGCATTTTACCTTGTTTAGATTAGGTTGCTTTTGATGGTTTTCATAGTTGATTTTGTTTCAGTTGCTAAAGTAGGTTCACATAGTGATAGGCTAAGATTCAAAAATGCAAACAACAGGCCCTAATCTATTTTCTCCCTTCCTAGGATGATGATTTGAGGTCATGGCACCATTGCTGCCACCAAAAACATAGTTTTGCTCTTTCATGCAATTTCTAGTGTGATGACTTAATTTGAAAGTTAATGTATTGCTTCAGATTCAATTTTCCAAGAGCATTTCCTATTTTTACAATAGATCTCTTTGCATTCTTTTCTGTTCAAAGGTTATTGTTCACATTTTTTGTTTCTAGGTCAGAAATTAGGTCACTTAGAGATATCTTTGCTTTCATGGTATAGCTAGTCCTTTCTTTGATTAGGTTTTGTAAGTAGATGTGCAGATCTCTTGCAGGACACCTCAGCTCACCATACATCCATGAAGCAACCAACATCAGCTCACTTCTCACAAATTTCCCAAGTCATTCACAACATTTCACCAATCTGCCCTAATTTCTGCATTTTTTCCATAAACTTCCCGCTTGCCATTTGAACAAATCCAACCATCCTTTTCTTTCTTGATCTTCCTTGATAAGCTTCAGACACCTTAACACACCCCTCTAGTCTTTAGCTACCCTTTCCCACCATTTCTCCACCTTCAAAACCTCCAAAAATAATTCTCGGCATCCTCCTGTAGATCCTCCTATAGATCCTCTTGTAGATCCCCTACAGCCTTGTGTAGAATTTCCTGTAAGTGATTTTTCGAAATTTGATTGCAAGGGAAGTCTTTAGAAGGGTGCTAGAGGCTTCTTAGGACTCCTCCACACCTTCCTACACCCCTGCAAAAACCAAATCCACCCTCCATTGCCACCAAACCTCTACCACAATCACAAACAAATAAATTACAAGCATAATAATTTCACATAAAAACACTCAAAAACACAAAAAGGTGTTTTCTTCTCATTTCCTTTCAGAAGTAGCTTGAATAGATGCAATTTACCTTTTCAGTAGTCAATGGCACTCATTTCATCAATTTTCATCTATTTTCTTGCAAAAGTAGGGTTAGTTGGAAAAATTAGTGTTTGTTAGGGTTTGCGTTACACTTCAGTCTTCTTTCTTTTTCTGCAAGTAGAATAGTCTCTGTAGAGTTAGCTTTCTTTCATCACAATTAAAAGCTTCTTCTGGAAACTCATAGAAGTTGGCTTGAGCTCCTAGTGATTTTGCGCCAACTGACCAAGTGACAGCCTGTAGTAAGCGCTAGTACTTGTGCATACAGCATCGTCACTTCCAAGTTTGTTACGAACTACCGGATTGATAAAAGTAAAGTAGGAAGCCCCAAGAGTTGCAACATTATTGCTGCAATATTGGTGCTCACCACTTTTTGGACCTTGCCGGGGAAGTGTCAGAGTATTTTGTGATTACTTCTTTCTTCTATTTTCTAGTGAAACATTCTGATAAGTAGTTTATTTCAGCAAAAGTAGATTAGTCCTTTCAATTCTGCAATTTTCATTTTAGCAAAAGTAGATTAGTCCTTTTAATTCTACAATTTCCATTTCAGCAAAAGTAGATTAGCCATTTCCTTTCTTTCATTTCAATTCTGTAATTTCCATTCCAGTACAAGTAGATTAGTCATTTCCTTGCTTTCATTTCAATTCTGCAATTTCCATTCTAGCACAAGTAGATTAGTCATTTCCTTGCTTTCATTTCAATTCTGCCATTTCATTTCAGCAACTTCATTTTAGTGGTTGCAATTTGTTTGTTCAATCAATTTCAGTTTTGCAGGTACAAGTAGAAAAAAAGGAAAAAACCACCCAAAAATAGATTCCCTTTCATGCCTCATAGGAATAGAGATAATTTAGGGAAATTCCTACCCAACAACCCCACCACATCACAAAGCCACCCTTCTCTCTTCTTCGGTGGCAGTGATCCAGAAGAACCTATAGGTGAAAAACTAGAGATATACGAAGATGCTATAGTAGAAGAAGAGGAAGAAACCATCCCTCCGGAGACAATGGCTGAAAACAGAAACGTTAGGGGGAATGGAGAAAGAGTAGAGGGTACCTTTCCCATCTGAGAGACCAATGGGGACACTGAAATGAAGAACATAAGCCCTTCAGCCCTACCTCACTTCCATGGGTTGACTACCGAAGATCCTGATACCTTTTTGTTTGAGTTTGTTGTTATCTGCTGAACCTATGACTTGCAAAAGATGAGCAGAAGTTGAAACTATTTCCTTCTACCCTCAAGGATACAGCATTGTGCTAGTTCATGGGGTTACCTGGAAACAACATCACAACTTGGGCTCAGATGCAGCAAACCTTTAATAACAAATATCGGGACTATTGTAGGTTAAGAGATACCAGGGAAGAAATATTCCAAATGACCATGGGAAGCGATGAATCCTTGGAAGATTTTGAAGAAAGGTTTCAGCTCAGTTATAAAAGGGCCAGGTGCACACTTAACCCCGAATCTCTTAAGTTGGTCCCGCTCAGAGGAGTCCCAGAAGACCTTCTAGGCACCCTCCATTTGCTGGCTAGGGGGGACATCTACCAACTACCTTATGAAGACATAAAGACTGTTTTAGAAACCATTCTAGGGCAGCCAGAAAGAGAGGTAGGGGGAGTCAACCCATAGCCAATACCTCCTCATCCAGTTCGTCCCTTAAAGGATAATTTGGAAATCTAATGGAAGATTTCAAGAGCGAGATGATGCAAACTCTTGCCATGCAAATGGATACCTTGCATATCAAAAGGAAACAAGAGGAAGCAGAAAAGTCTTTGGCCATTTTTTTCCCTAGGTGCACTAGAAGGCATCCTAGGAACGAGTGTCCATTGAACTCTACAGAAGTGTGTTCAGTCTGTGAAGAAGATCATCCTACAAATAAGTGTCCTTACTTGCCCAGACTTAAAGCTGTATACCAGGGGGCCGAAGGAGCCACTGAACCACTCTATTTCATGAACCAAAGGAGGCCACATGGACCCAAACCTTACAAGCAGGGAATGCAAGGGACATCCCAGGCATATTACAACCCCAATCAAGCCACTTCCATGCCTTCTTGGGGTCCCCCTACTCATCCTTCCTGGTCCACACCCCCTCCTTGGTCATATCCACCTCAATATCATGCTCAATTAGCTACTCATTCATTCCACTCCTATGCTCAGCTACAACCTCAGTGGAATACACCCCATCAAGGGTGGAGGCCCCAGTACAACACTCCTCCAACTCTTTTACGTCCACCACCTGCTCAACCGCAACCATTTCCTCCTGCTCCACCAAGGCAACCTCAAATGCCTTCTTAATCGAACCCGAACCCATATAACAGACAAGCTCAGCAAGTATATGGTGGGGAACCAACATGCCCAACTTATGTTGTGGAGATTCAGGAGATTAACCTGTGATCTGGGAAGGTTCTCCCAGATAACCAGCCTCCCCCTAAGGAGGATGAGGAAGACAAAGAGGAAAGTGAACCAAAATTAATTCCACCTTTCCCTGAGAGATTATCCGGGACAACACAACCTACCCCAGTAGAAACTGAACTTTTGGGAGAATTGAAATAGCTATGTGTTAAGATACCACTTTTCCAAGCCATAAAGGATGTGCCTATATACAACAAAATGATCAAAAAGAAGTGTTTCAGGCATCCAGGCAGGTGCAGGAGAGATGCCCCAACCATCAATGTCATAGGACAATTGTCCAACCTAATGCTGGGGCAGGGAATTTGTCTGAAGTATCTAGACCCTAGAAGCCTAGTAGTTGATGTTCACATCAATGGCACCATGATTCCCCATACCCTGATTGATCTAGGGGATGTTATTAATGTGATGACAAAGGACGCCATGCTCAAGCTCAACCTTCAAGGCTCCCTGAGAAAGACCACAATAGTACTGCAGTTAGAAGACCGCTTCACTATGACCCCTGAAGGGGTTGTGGAAGATGTAATGGTCTCTATCGACTCTTGGGAGTACCCTGTTGATTTCCTAGTTCTCCATCTGAAAGCAAAGCTCACTGGGTATCCTCTCATTCTAGGAAGACCCTGGTTGGCTACCGTAGATGCCTACATCAGTTGTCGAGCTGGGAACATGACAATCAAGAATGGACATATGTCCAAGCAGTTAGTCCTATACCCTCCTGCCCAACCATTGTTAGAACATGATCTACCTCTCTCGTTGGAGGAGGAAGATGAAGATGAAGTCTATTCTACACCATTGTATGCAGTAGAAGCTGCTATGGGGGAGGAACCACAAACTGAGGATCATATCATTGAAGACTTAATTCAAAATCCATCCCCCAATATGTTGCTATTAGAAGAGCCAGTGAAAGAAACCCAAGACAATCCTTTAGTTGATCTCTGTGTGGCCGACCCAACCTCTCTTCGAGTTAAAAATATAGAGTTTGGCAGTGAAAGAACATTGAAAATCAATTCACTCATATCCAACTCCCAGGAGAAGGAACTGTGTGGTTTATTGAAAAACATTTAGATGCCTTCGCCTGGAACTATAAGGAGATGAAGGGAGTGCACCCTTCAATTTGTACTCTTCACATTTATATTAAGGAAAATTGCAAACCAGTCAGACAACCCCAACGGAGGATGAATCCAGCCCTTAAAGACATTGTCAAGGAAGAATTGCAAAAGCTATTGGATGCAGGATTTATCTACCCCATCTCCGACAGTGAATGGGTCTCTCCTTTGGTGTTGATGCCAAAGAAAAATGGTAAGTGGAGAATCTGTGTCGATTATCGGGAACTAAATAAGGCCACCAAAAAAGACCATTTTCCTTTACCCTTCATAGATCAGGTGTTAGATGGTCTGGCGGGGACAAAGTTTTTCTCCTTCCTAGATGGGTTCAACGGGTACAATCAAATCCAAATCAGCCCAGAAGACCAAGATAAGACCACTTTCACTTGCCCTTGGGGTACCTTTGCATATCAGGTCCTTCCTTATGGTTTGTGCAATGCTCCCTCCACTTTCCAAAGAGTTGTATTGAGTATCTTTTCTGAACTGGTTCATGATGCAGTGGAAATATATATGGATGATTTTACTCCTTATGGTTCTAACTTTCAGGAAGCTCTATCTAACCTAGGAAAGGTTTTGGACGAGTGTGATGAAGTGAACTTGTCCCTCGATCCAGAAAAATGCGAGTTCCTGATGACTGAAGGGACCGTTTTAGGTCATGCAATATCTCAGCAAGGATTTCAGCTGGACCCCAACAAAATAGCCATTATCCAGAAGGTCAGACCTCCTCAAAAGGTGAGGGATGTCCGAAGTTTCTTGGGATTAGCGGGATATTATAGAAGATTCATTAAAGACTTCAGTAAGCTAGCCTCACCATTGTTTGGCCTTTTGGGAAAAGATGTCAAGTTCATGTGGACTAACAATTGTCAGGAAGCCTTAGACACCTTGAAAAGTAAACTGGTGACTACCCCAATTTTGAGAGGTCCAAACTGGGCCCTACCTTTCCACATTCACACAGATGCCTCAAACAAAGCAATAGGGGCAGTCTTAGGGAAAATTAATGAAAAGTTACCTTATGCCATATACTTTATAAGTTAGAATTTGTCAAAGGCAGAATTAACTACATGGTGACTAAGGAAGAACTCCTAGTTGTTGTCCATTCCTTAAATAAATTCAGACATTACATTATAGGCTATCAGACCTTTGTACACAATAATCATGTTGCAATTAGGTATTTGATGAATAAACCAAATGTGAATGCTTGTATCATTAGATGGTTTCTCTTATTACAGCAGTTTGATTCAACCATTATCGATAAACCTGGTAAGGAAAATGTTGTTGCTGACTTTTTGTCTAGACTAAATCTGCCTACAAGTGAAGAAGGAATGGTGGATGATCAAATGTTGGATGAACACCTATTCGCTATCTCAGTACTCTCCCCATGGTTCGCTGATATAGTGAATTACTTGGTTTTAGCACAGTTTCCACCACACCTGTCCTCCAAAGAGAAGAGAAAGATCGTGAGGAAAAGCGCCCCTTTCACTTGGATTGGGGACAATCTCTTCAAACTTGGCCTAGATCAGATTCTAAGAAGATGTGTTAGGGAGGAGGAAGTCTTTGACATCATCCTAACCTGTCATGATGGGCCTTATGGAGAACATTTTGCAACAAAGAGGATTGCCTTCCAAATTCTGCAAGCAGGTTACTATCGGCCCACTCTTCATCAAGATGTGAGGAGGTATATCAGCCAATGTGATCAGTGTCAATAGATGGGGAAACCTACTCCAAAGGACGAGATGCCCTTGCAGCCTCAAGTGACTCTCGAACCATTTGAGAAGTGGGGCATGGACTTTGTGGGTCCTATCAACCCTCCTTCAAACCAGAAACAATACATCATTGTGGGCGCCAATTATCTAACAAAAAGGGTAGAGACAAGGGAAATTAAGGCAGTGACCGAAGAGAAAGTAGCTGAGTTTTTGAGGGAGAACATCTTCTATAAGTTTGGATATCCAAGAGAATTAGTCACAGATCAAGGAAGTCAATTCACCTCCAATATGATTAAAGACCTGCTCACACATCACAGAATCAAGCACAGGACATCCACCCCCTACCATCCACAAGCCAATGAACATGTGGAAGTCACCAATAGATCCCTAGAAGGAATTTTGACCAAAGTAGTCAGCAGTAGCAGAAAAGATTGGGCAGATCGACTGGTTGAGGTCACCTGGGCCTACAACACCACATGGAAGACCACCACTGGATTCACACCCTATGAATTGGTCTATGGGAAGAAGGCTTTTCTTTCAATAGAGTTTGAATACCATACACTAAGGATGGCAGCACAGCTAAACCTAGATCTCAGCCATGCACAAAGGGAAAGGCTACTCTAACTTAATGGATTGGATGAACAGAGAATGCAAGCCTTCCTCCACATAGAAGTAATCCAGCTGCAAAGGAAAATATGGCACGATAGAAGCATCAAGGAGAAGAAATTTCAAGAAGGATATTGGGTGTTGCTGTATGATTCAAGGTACAAAGATTTGAAGGGCGAGTTGTGGACTAGATGGCTGGGACCATACATTATAGAAAGATGCAGTGATAATGGCTCAATTCTTATCAAGACTATTGATGAGGAATCCATCCCCATGCTTGTCAGTGGGTATAGGCTGAAAATTTACAAGAAACCCCTCTCTAAGCATGAATTCATTGAAGCACTGAGTAAAACAGTATTGGTAGTGGAGCAGGCCTCTGCCTCCACTTCAACCACTCATTAAAAAAAAAGGGAAAAAGAATAATAAGGATTCAAGGGAAAACCTCTTTGAGGCGCTTGAGTCCCATCCTTGGGGCTGAAAACCTCTCTTGAGGCAGCTCAGTAAAAAAGGAAAGAAAGAGAAAAACAAAAAGGAAAAAAGCAAAAAATGAGGAGAATAAATATCCCTGGGTGAAAACCTCCCGGAGGCGCCCTAGCTGTCTCTTAATAAAAAAAGGAGAAAAAAACAAAAACAGAAAAATTAACTTATTTTGAATGCATTGCAGGTTCCAAGAGGGCCACAAAAGAAAAAGGGACATGACCCAAGCCGATTACACCTCTGATAGACCCTTTTTCCATCATTATTGTATTTTCCCAATCCTTGGTCTCACTTTTTCTGGAAATTGTGCATCTTACAGGAGGCTCCTGTAGAAATCACAGAGAGCTCGAAATCAAGTCAAGAAAAGGATCAAAGGGCTAGAAACTTGTCCAGAAGACCTGTGGACCCCCCTACCACCATTCATCCTTATAACCCTCCATTCCATACCTACACCACTACATTTCCACTCACTTCTTTCTTCCCTGCACATAAAACAGAGACATCCTGTTTCTTTTGGTTTTTTAGAAAAATAAAAAAATAAACAAGCAACATCCTTAACTCTTACCTATTTGTTTCCTGGAAAACTAGTGTCTATTTAGATATGCTAGTCCCACTAAGATGAGTAGCTATCTTAGAAACAAACAATTCAAAGTAACTTGTGTTTTCCTTTATGGAAGATAGATAAGAGAGGAGCAGAGAGCACCAACCTTAATCTTTCACTTGGCTCCTTGCTTGTTTCCTCTCTCCTTTGATAGAGCTTGCCACTCCTTTCTCACTTATCTTGATTCAAAGAACACCTGTAGAGGCAAAGCTACAAGAAACAATCAAAGCATAGAGATTTATGATACCATAAACAATGTAGAATCAGAATTACATTAACCATACAATTGTATACACAAGTACAAGATTCATAAACACACAAGTATATGGAGGAAAACTCAAATAACTTTATTGATAGTAGAAGTAGAAGAGAGGATTACAACTCAGCTGTCTGATCCAACATCATCCTCCCAGCATGAAAGCCCTTTTCACCTCATGAAAAGCAAGATCACTCAAAAATACAATGTCTCACAGAGAAGCCAACAACACTTCCTTACAAATTACAAAATTCCGGCCTCTGGATCTCTGTGATGAGGGATCCATATATAGATATTTGCATAGGGATGAGTCAGCTTCTGGGTTTTTGATTAGTGTCATTTCACTGATAGTTCTTGGTTCCACTTGGAGATTTCATGATCTCTTACTCGTCCATGGGCAAATTCAAAGAGGCAAGTTTCATATGAGAAGTTTCTAAAAGATTCTCTGGGTTTCCACTTAGCAAATTGTCTCTGCCATTTGTCTACTCGCGCCCATCGCACCCTACAAAAGGCCTTTTCAATATGCATCACACCCCCCGTGTGTAATAGGTGAGATGCATCACACCTTGACCAAGGAGCAGTCGGTATGGGTCAGTTTTGACCAGTTTTGAATAGTTTTTCAGGTGGAACTTCTGGGAAATGATGTAATCAGTTGACCTTGATCCTTTAGGGTATGAAACAACACTTTTAGGGTTTAAGGGCCGTTGGTTTATCGACATATGTGATTGAGGTTGCAGTGCCCAAATATGTCTATAACACTATTGCATACCAACTATTTTCCCATGACTATCAAAATCTTCCTCAAATTCCTCTCAAGTCCCTACTCAAGCCTCAGTCAAAAGTTTTAGAGGGAGAAGTAGATACAGGAATGCCTATAGGATTCCCATAGTAGCTGATCCCTTTAAAAATCGAGCTCCAGAGGCAGGGTCAGTGTAGCCACAGATGTGTAGAATGCGCAAGGAGCCAGATCCTGATTGAAGATTACCTGTACAAGGCAGCTGAGCCACCAATCCAGAAGCCACGGGCACTAGCAGTATAAATCCATGGATAGAACGCCAAAGTCTAAGCATGCAACAACACAGTAGCATTCAATTCTTGACTAATAGGTAAGTGACCAAACCCGTTCCTCTGTTGCATGGGTATAGTTTAAAAACTGCATGGACAAATGAGATGGTCAAGATTGAACTAGATCGGTGGCCAGCTAACTGGCCACCCTCGTTGAGATCAAACAGCGCTCCGCAACCCCTCTCTTTGTATGAGGGCATTGTATTGAGGCTGTGTAATAGAAGTGTATTCTCTGAGCAAGAAACAAAGAGGTGAGACTGTGAGAGAAAATAGAGGATATTACAACGAATCTGTTGTTGGTTGTGTCTCTTCATTTTGCTGGATAATAGAAAGGAAGGACTGGCTATTCGGGATGGATGTAGCCCAAACTGGGTGAACCACGTAAATCTGTGTCTCTCTGGTTTTATGCGTTTTCTGTGTTTATATTTATGCAATATTCTATGTATTCCATTTATCTGTAATATATAATTCTCTAACAACTAGTATTAGAGCTAAAGGTCTATTTGGCTGATAAACTCGCAGGAAAGAAGGGTTCCTCGTTCGAGTGGGAGCAATGCTGGAAGATGGTAAGTTTAGGGTTGAGAAATTTAACAGCCAAAACTTCTCACTGTGGAAGATACAGATGGAAGATTATATGTATCTAAAAGATCTGTACCTACCATTGGGCGGAAAAACAAAGATGTCGATGGGTATGACAGATGAAGAATGGAACCTTCTCGATAGAAAGGCACTCGGAACAGTACAGTTGTGCCTCGTAGCATCGGTCCCCTTCAACATTTCAAAGGAAACAACGACAGAGGGTTTGATTAAGGTGTTGGAGAAACTATATGAAAAACCCTCGACCTCAAACAAGGTATTTCTTAT
>APFE030323305.1:237692-264541 GCA_000404065.3 Pinus taeda
ACTGGTATCAGAGCCGAAGGTCTATTTGGCTGATAAACTCGCAGGAAAGAAGGGTTCTTAGTTCGAGTGGGAGCAATGGCGGAAAATGGTATGTTTAGGGTCGAGAAATTTAACGGCCAAAACTTCTCGCTGTGGAAGATGCAGATGGAAGATTATCAGTATCAGAAAGATCTATACCTACCATTGGGCGGAAAAACAAAGCAGTCGAAGGATATGGACGATGAAGAATGGAACATTCTCGATAGAAAGGCACTCGGAACAATACGGCTGTGCCTTGCAGTGTCGGTCACCTTCAACATTTCAAAGGAAACAACGACAGAGGGTTTGATTAAGGCGTTGGAGAAACTATATGAAAAACCCTCGGCCTCAAACAAGGTATTTCTTATGAAACGGTTATTTAATATGAAGATGTCGGAAGGTGGATCTGTTGCAGATCATTTAAATGATTTTAATACTGTTACAAGTCATTTATGTTCTGTAGGGGTAAACTTTGATGATGAAGTTAGAGCTCTGTTATTCTTGTGCTCATTACCAGAAAGTTGGAATGGTTTGGTAATGGCCATTAGTAACTCCGTTTCTGGATCTAGTACTTTAAAGTTTGATGATGTTGTCGGTTCTATCCTTAGCGAGGAAATGCGACGGAAAAGCTCCGGTGAGACATCGGGAAATGCTTTGAGTGCAGAGTCTAGAGGAAGAAAAATGGAAAGAGGAAAGAGCTCAGGATATCGCAGTAAATCAAGAAAAGGCAGATCCAAGTCGAGATCCGGGATAGTGTGCTGGAAATGCGGAAAGAAAGGACACCTAAAGAAAGACTGTAGATCTCGGAAGGGAAAAGAAGGAGATTCACAGCAAGAAAACAATCATGAAGCAAATGTGACAGGTGAGGTGTTACAAGATGCTTTGATTCTTTCTTTCGAAAATATTACTAATTCCTAGGTGGTAGATTCAGGGGCCTCATTCCATGCCACACCTGATAAGAAATACTTTCATGACTATGTTCAAGGAGATTTTGGACAAGTCCGTTTTGGTGATGATAAAACTTGTAAAATTGTTGGAATGGGTAAGGTTCTTGTAAAACAGCAGAATGGAAACCAATGGCTACTAAAGGAGGTAAGGCATGTTCCAGATCTAAAGAAAAATCTGATTTCAACAGGGCAGTTAGGCGTTGTGAAGGTTGTGTGACAACTTCACAGATAAAGCTTGGAAGGTCACCAAAGGAGCCCTGGTAATAGCAAAAGGCGAAAAGGTTGGTACATTGTATTTATGCAATGGTATTTCTAACTCTGTTAATGCTTTAACTTCCAAAGGAGCAGATGCAGCATTATGGCATCATAGGCTCAGACACATGAGTGAAAAGGGGATGAAAATTCTTCACTCAAGGAATTTGTTTCCGGGTTTGAAGAATGTTGATTTGGACTTTTGTGAGAATTGCATTTATGGAAAACAGAAGAGAGTCAAATTTCTCAGAGTTAGGAAAGAAAAGAAGAGCGAAAAATTAGAGCTTGTGCATACAGATGTACGGGGACCTGCTCAGGTATCATCTCTCGGTGGCTCTCGTTATTATGTTGCTTTTATTGATGATGCAACTAGAAAAAACTGGATTTATTTTGTTAAGAATAAATTTGATGTATTTGATACTTTCAAGAAATGGAAATCTTTGGTTGAGATTGAGACAGGAAAGAAATTGAAGTGTCTCGGATCAGACAATGGAGGTGAATATTGCAGCAAAGAGTTTGATAGGTACTATTCAGAGCATGGAATTCACAAAGAGAAGACAGTTCCAAGAACACCACAATAAAATGGTGTGTCAAAAAGGATGAACAGAACAATCATGGAGCGTGCAAGGTGCATGAGATTACATGCAAGATTGCCTTGACAATTTTGGGCAGATGTTGTAGATATTGTTGTTTATCTAATTAACAAAGGGCCTTCAAGTTCCTTGTATGGTGGTGTTTTATAGGAAGCATGGACAGGTAAAGAGGTAAACTACTCTTTTTTAAAGCCTTTTGGTTGTGAGGCCTTTGTCCATATTAATAAAGAAAATAGAACAAAGCTTGAGGCAAAGTCAAAGAAATGTACCTTTATTGGATATGGTGCTAATGATTTTCGTTATCGCTTATATGATTATGAAAATAACAAAATCATTAGGAGAGGGGATGTAATATTCAATGAAAAGGTCTTGTATAAGAATCAGTTGCAGGAAAAGAAATAGGAAAAAGAAAAAAAGAAATATGCAGTTCTTGATGAAATCACTAAAAAAGTAAAGGTGCCTGAAAATAATAATAATCAACAACCACAACAAAAACAACCACCACAACAACAACAGGCACCCCAAACACCTGTAAGTGGTGTTAGAAGATCTACCAGGATAAGTATACCCCCTGAATGATACTCTCCTTCATTATATTATTTATTGTTGACTGATTCTGGTGAACCCGAATGTTATGAAGAAGCAATGCAGGTTGAAAGCAGGAAGAAGTGGGAGGTAGCCATGGAAGAAGAGATGGACTCCTTAATGCATAACCAGACTTGGGATTTAGTCAGGTTGCCTGCAGGAAAAACTACATTGAAGAATAAATGGGTTTACAGGTTGAAGGAAGAAGATGGAGGAAAACAGAGGTACAAAGCTAGACTTGTGGTGAAGGGGTTTGCACAGAAGAAAGGTATTGATTTTGATGAAATATTTTCTCCTGTTGTTAAAATGACTTCAATCAGAACTATTTTAAGTCTAGTAGCAGTGGAAGATTGGCATCTTGAGCAGTTAGATGTAAAGACAACCTTTCTCCATGGGGATTGGAGGAAGAGATATATATGCAACAACCACAAGGATATGAGGTAAAAGGGAAGGAGAAACTAGTGTGTCGGTTGAACAAGAGCTTGTATGGCTTAAAACAGGCTCCAAGGCAGTGGTATCTAAAATTTGACAAGTTTATGTCTGAATAAGATTATACTAGATGTCACTCTGATCATTGTGTTTATCTGAAAAAGCAAAATGATGGTAGCTATATTATATTGTTATCCTATGTAGATGACATGCTTGTTGCAGGGTCTAACATGCAGGAAATAAATGCGCTCAAAAGAAAATTGGCAAATTCATTTGCAATGAGGATTTGGGAGCTGCAAAACAAATCCTTGGTATAAGAATAACTAGAGATAGGAAAAATTGCTAATTAACATTGTCTCAGAAACAAAAGGTGTTGAAAAGATTTAATATGCATAATGTAAAACCAGTTAGTACACCTTTTGCTAGCCATTTCAAACTTAGTAAGGAAATGTGCCCAAAGACCCAAGAAGACATGGATTATATGTCTAAAGTTCCATATGCATCAGCACTTGGAAGCTTAATGTATGCAATGGTCTGCACAAGGCCTGATACTGCACATGCAGTGGGAGTTGTAAGCAGGTACATGAACAATCCAGGAAAGGAACATTGGATGGCAGTGAAATGGATTCTCAGATATTTGAAAGGTACCACAGATCAACAATTATGCTTTGGTGGTTCAAACATTTCTCTACAGGGATATGTTGATGCAGATATGGCAGGTGACAGAGATAACAGGAGGAGCACTACAGGATATGTATTCACTGTTGGTGGAACAGCTGTCACTTGGGTTTCAAAAATCCAAAGTGTTGTTGCACTTTCAACAACAGAAGCAGAATATGTTGCTGCTACAGAGGCTAGTAAAGAAATGATTTGGTTACAAAGGTTTATGGGTGAATTGGGTAAGGAGCATGATAAGGGCATGTTATACAGTGATAGCCAAAGTGCCATTAATCTTGCAAAGAACTCAACATTTCATTCCAGGACTAAACACATACAGCTCAAGTACCATTTCATACGATCAGTGTTGGAAGATGGAGAGTTGAAGCTAGAAAAGATACACACTAGCCAGAATCCTGCAAATATGCTAACAAAAGTTGTAACCAGGGAGAAACTGAGACTATTCTCAGTTTCAATTGGTCTTCAAGGACGACGATGAAGATGAGAAATAGCCAAGTCCAAAGAGGAGTCATTGTCCAGCAAATGAAGCAGGGATGGAGTTGCTACAATCATTCTCCAAGTGGGAGATTGTTGGGTGTGGAGCATGATTATTTAGAGGTCTTTGTTTCAGCTGGATGTATACCCCATGAAGTTTGTACACCCCTCCACGTGGGGGGGGACTTATGCCCCCCGCGGGGGTTTGGGGGGGTCCGGGGGCCAGCGATCCCTTGGCGGGGGTTTGGGGGCAGCGCCCTCAAAGCTAAAAACAGATGTAAAATTGCCGTGTAAAAGTATAGTAATTTCTAGTCAATCTGGGCTGTTCATTAGACAGATGATCTGACGGTAGAACTTATGTTTAGTTTAGGGTTTTTTGCCCTAGAAGGCAACCCCTCTCTTTGTATGAGGGCATTGTATTGAGGCTATGTAATAGATGTGTATTCTCTGAGCGAGAAATAGAGAGGTGAGACTGTGAGAGAAACAAAGGATATTACAGCGGATCTGTTGTAGGTTGTGTCTCTTCATTTTGCTGGATAATAGAAAGGAAGGACTCGCTGTTCGGGGTGGACGTAGCCCAAACTAGGTGAACCACGTATATCTTTGTCTCTCTGGTTTTATGTGTTTATATTTATGAAATATTCTATGTGTTTCATTGCTCTGTAATATATAGTTTTCTAACAAGTTTGTCCTACTTTTAGGGGTCAAACGCACTATATAGGTTTTATGTGGAGGAACCTAGTACTCACTCACACAAGCCAATTTTGGTCTATCTAAGTAAGTGAAGGAGCAATTAGGAGCTTCATATCTTACGAGCCAACTGTAATGAGGTCAAATTGGAGAAGTTTTCTATGGGAAAGGTCTTTGGCACTCCTTGGGAAGGATTTTGGTTATAGTTAAAGGCGAGTTGTAGAGTTTTTCTAGAGGCCAAGTTGTTGTCCTATTGAGGGAAAGTTTTAGCCCTATTGAAGGCCAAACTTCAGTCCTATTGAGGTTGAGTTTCTAGTCTATTTTGGGGTTCGAATTCTAGTGCTTGGAAGTCGAGTTCAAGCCTAGTTTGAAGTTCGAGTCTTGGAGTTTTGAAGGCCAACTTTAGGTCTAATTTGAGGGCCAAGTTATGGTGCATTGAAGGTTGAGTTTAGGTATGGTTTGAAGGCTAGTTTCTAGTGTTTTGAAGGATAAGTTAAATTATGGTTTAGGGCAGTAATTACAATCCTCTTATAGACCAAGTTTTAGTCTAATATTTGGGGTGGCCAAGCTTTGTTGGAGAAATATAGTAGAGATATTTGGAGGCCAAATTTGGTTGGCTAAGGCGTTGTTAAGGGAGATGTCAGCTAAAGTAGTTGTGATGTTAAGATGATGATAGGTTTGAGCCCTATTGTGGATAAAGGTGCAATAAGAATAAGGTTATCATGGAAATTTTTTGTGACAAGATTGTAGGTTGCATAAGGTCAGTGTTTAGTGCAAAGGTTGATAGGCCATAGGAAGTAGACCTTCAAGGCTGTAAAGGCCCATTTGGCTTCAAGTGTGTTGAAAATCCTTATGCGGCATAAATAAATCTACAATGCTAATTATAAGTTGTCAGGTGCGTAGAGCTTCTCTTTGAACATATAATGAGCATAAGCAGTGATAGTTGAAAAATGAACAACAAGAATTTAGGAAGTTGAAGTTCCACATGGGTAGACCTCTTTTTGATCAAATATAAAGAACTACCATGTAGGAGATCAAGTCTAAGAATACAAGTCAAGATGCCTAGTTTAAGAGTAGAAAGTTAAGGTCTACAGGTCAAGTGGCTATGATCAAGATTGAAGACACAAGCTTGAGGGTTGCACGGTTAGATGAAAACTCATTTAATAATTTGTTGAGGACCAGAAGTTATTGATGCTAGATCCAAGGAACAACTTGAATATTTATAGTTTGTTGTGTTGGTGCTCAACTGGGGGGGAATGGTGTCTCCTGTAGGTTGGTGCCTACATTTGTTGAGTTGGTGCTTAGTTAGGGGAATCAAATCTCTTGTAGGTTGGTGCCTACAAAAGGTGTTAGTTGGTGCTTACTTTGTACAAGGAAGTTTACAAAATATTTACAAAAAAAAAAAATTACAAGTGTTTCTTATGTAGATATTTTTGTTTCATGATTTATGTGCACCAAATGATTTAAAATATAAAATAGTTGAAAATAATGGAATATTGATTCACTCCCCCTATTTGTATTTCCAACAACTAATGGTAAAGTTACAAGGTGGTTGCTTTTGTTTCAAGAAGTTGATATCACTATTGTGGATAAGCATGGGAAGGATAATGTCGTTGTAGTCTTCCTTTCTAGGCTCACCAATAGCAATGATAATTCAGCAATTGAGGACTCCTTTCCAGATAAGGATCTTGTTTTGGTATTAAATCACTTGCCATGGTATGCAAATACTTCTAAATATCTTGTGGTTAGAAGGATTCCACGCAACCTCTTTCCTAGGGAAAATTGAAATATCATTCAGCAGAGTGCCTGATACTCTTAGGTAGAAGATTCTCTCTTTTTCACCAGGCCAAACAATGTCATTTGGTGTTGTGTAAGGGAAGATGAAGTCTATGATATCTTAAAGGCTTGTCACAATGAGCCTTATAGTGGTATTGGTAAAGGAATAGGATATAAAGTGCTTCACATGGGCTATTTTTTATCCAAACTATTCTAGGATTCAAAGAAACATGTAAAGAGGCGCAACAATTGCCAATATATCGGCCAACCAATCCAATTAGATGTCGTTGCAAACTCAACTGGATATCTAACCATTTGAGAAGTGAGATATTAAATTTATGGGGCCTATTAATCGCCTATCTTGTTAGAAGTCCTAAATTTTGGTCTGTACATATTATGTGACCAAGTGGGTCAAGGCCAAAGCACTCACCAAAGCTACCAAGCAAGCTATTTTGGATTTTTTGTTTGAACACATCTTTGTTCATTATGGAGTGAAAAGAGAGATAGTTATAGATGGAGGGCCAACATTCACTTCCTAGCTAATTGAAAAGCTCGTTAAGAAGTAAAAGATTCACCACATAATTACCTCATCATACCATCCACAAGCCAATGGGAAAGTGGAGAGCACCAACAAAGTCATTGAAGTTATCCTTACTAAGACCATGGCTTGTCACTATCGAGATTGGGCTAAGCGATCCAAAGGTGCTTTGGGTTTATAAAACTACATGGCGAAACACCATATGTTTTTCACCATATGAGTGTGTGTATGGTGAGAATCTAATTTTCATGTCGAATTAGAAGTCAATACACTCAAGACGACTCTAGAAGTGAATATGGATTTAACTACAACATAGAAACATCTCCTGGACCATCTCAACGAGTTGAATTAGATGCACTTGGCCATTATTTATCCAGATTCTCTCAGCTACAAGAATTAACCAAGATCTTTTACTTTTGTGATGTTAGCAGAATTGCATGTGAAAGAGTATGAAAAACCACATGTGCATACTTTAAATAAGAGGAAACATAAAAGCAACCATCAAATCAAAGAACACACAACTTGATAACGAAGTTCACCTAGTGTGGGTTACGTCTCCGGACCTGGTGTCAAGAGTGGGAAGGCCTCTTCATTAATTTCCGCATGATGATGGTGAGTACATGGTGTATTCTTTGTCATTACAAGGATAAATTCCCTCCAATAAAGTGACAAGTCTCTCCACGAGATGTTCTGCTATAGGAACTCTCACTCATATGGTCCCTCCTTTAACATGACAATATATCAAATTCTCTCATGAAATGGCATACAAGTATCCTCCAACATAATGATAAACAAAGATCTCAACATAAAAAACATCATCTCAGCAAATTAAAAGAAATACATGGCATCACTGCATCATATACCTCTACTTCCGGGGATGCCCTGAAAATGCACAACTATGTTGAAGAAATGGACTGCACCGTTGAATTTATGGCACGAAATCGTGTCAAATGGCTATAAACTTGACCCCTTTATGACATCGTCAATACTGGGCACCCGAAAATCTCAAAGATTCCCGCAAGATTCTTTTCTGGAGATGAGAGAAAAATACGCTGCTCAGATGATGAGTTTGACTTCACCATTGTGCTCCTTACGAAAAAATGAGTAAAGTGAGTATAATGTTGGCCTGTTTTTGAAACTGTCGTTTTTGGGCTTCTAGGGAATCTCAATGATTCCACAAAGATTCCTCTTTGTAGGTTGACCACATATATGTTGCTCAGAGGACAAATCTGATCTCATCGTTGTGCCCTTTGCGAAAAACTGAGTAAAATAAGTAAAATCAGCCTAGTTCTAAAATTGTCAAAATTCAACCCTTAGAAAATCTTTTAGATTCCTCATGATTCCACAAAAATTTTATTCTTATGTTGAATGAAATTTTGTTGCTCAGATCATAAAACCGACAACAACATCAGAGTCTTGACGAAATTATGAGTAAAATGAATATAAATTTAGCATGATTTTGACACTGTGAAAATTTAGCATCAAGAAAATCTTTTAAATTCCTGGCATATTCTCTTGTGTCAGGGTTTAGCTCCTTTGTTTTTGTGCTCGCTTTTCGTTCTGTTCCCCGTTGGTCGAATGAAATTGGGTTTTATATAAATTTTCGAGCGTTATTTTCAATGCTAGTCCCACTAGCAGATTAGTTAGCATTTCATTTTTTTAAAAACATGGCTGGGAATGGGACGAGGATCAAAACCCCACGACCCAATTGTTTCGTTTATTTTTGTTTATATATCACAATACCATTGGCATATATATATCTTAACCGTTCTCCATGTTGGGCATCCCTCCGTTCTTCCATATAAACAATATCGTTGGGATTCGTTGTTGAACATTTAAAATAAGGCCGTTGAATATGGTATGAAATATTTACATATATAGATATAATACTTGCCACCGTGGGTATGCCATTTTAATATGGCCCAAATATTTCGTTGGTTTTTTTTAATAACATACTCTTATGTCTTTTTAAAGATTGGTTTGGTTTATAACCCATTTTTGTGTGTATAACCATATATGATTTAATATATTAATAACCACTTTTTGAAAATGTTTTTTTTTAATATTTTCTTTTCGTGTTTTTATGGATTTTGTTTTCATAGGATTTTTATAATATATATATAGTCTTCTAGCATGGACAAGGGGGCCAATGTTGGCATGCCATGTGTTCAAGGCTCATTGGTCATTACATCACCACATAAGTTGAGTGGGTCCCACATCCCCTTACAACTTGCAAACTTTTAATGGTAATTAAATGGTCATACAAACTCCAATTGAGGTGTCGTTCGCATCGTTAGGTTCATGACAATGAGATTTTCGATTTGACCCTGGTTTTGCTGCAATCCAACTACTTTTGTTTTTGAGTCTTTTCAAGCCACTTATGACTTTTGAGCATTTCTAGAGCCACCTGGATCATTCCTCCCCACTGAGAGCTTTTGGTCCTCCAAAAACATGTACACTATTTGCAATATGTTGTAGTCCCTTGTCTGCACAACAAGTACCCTAACCAACCTCACTTCCTTCTCCTTCACCTTTGTTCTTCAAAGCTATAAGTGATGAACCTACCCTTGTACTCTATGCAAACATGTAGTACATATTGCAAAATACATGTTCTTTTTACAAGACCAAACATGACCCAAACAATCCCCTTATTTGCCGAGAGTTTATAACACACTCTTTGGTCAAGTTTACATCATAACAGAAACCAATACCCCAACTATCAACAAAAAGGCCAAAAACATCATCGTTGCTTTAATAACTGATGGAAAACACATCATCGCTTTTATAATTATATCGCAACACGTGATTTACAAAATACGGCCATGACAAGCTACTATATATAGTAAAACCATCTCTCACTCATCAAAGTGAATGGGTCATCTCCCTGTGGCGGATTCACTTGTTGAACATATTCACTAATTGGTTCCTCCATGGGCACTTTGTCCTTGAGACGTTGCTCTTCATAGAGCCTCCAACATGTAGCTCTTTGATGTCCATCTCTATTGAAATCACTGCAAAAAATATTTTTCTTCTAGACCTGCTTAACCTTATTCCTTCCCTGAAGTGGAGAAGGCCATTCACATCTTGTCCTCTTTCTTGTTGTCATTCTCTTCCAGCACTCGACAACCACATGGTTATACAAGCCACAAAAATTACATGGTTTTCTATGCCATGATTTATGCTCATCATTAATAATATGCTTGTAATTAAAATGAACTTTAGAACACTGAGACTTTTTATACCTTCCTTTGGCTTTCTCTTTGGAATTCTCACTCCCATTTGGAAATGACCTGCAATCATGATCACTGGAGGCTTGTGAGGTATCCTCAATGTCCTTCATTGTCTCAGACTTGTTGCATGAAGATTCTTCTTCCTTTTAGATGTAGCCCAATTCTGCATGTCGAGGTAATTCCACCACTTGGATGGGATTCATAATGCCTTGCCCATTAGCGCCTAAGCCCTTCCCTTCTTATCCCTTCTTTTTCAATAATCGTGAACCAATGCTTATAGTGCACTTTTCAAAAGCACCCAAGTCATCATCATCATTTGAAAATGAAACTGAAGAACTACCAACACCATTTACCTCAACTGTCAATTATGAAGCAAGTGATGATGGCTTCGCTGAGCCTTCGTTACACTTCAACTTTTCCAAGGCCTCTTCCATGGCTCATAACTGAAGCTGTAATATCTACTTCTCACCTTTTTCTTCTTGTAGAAGTCTCCTCAATTCAACATTCTTTTCTTGAAGATTTTGATTGATATCCTCATTTGAATGACCAAAAGATGATGAAGGAGAAGAATGTGTGACCCTTTAGGGATAGAGAGGAAAGTAAAAACATCATATTCAAGGTTCGGTTGGGAACACCCCATCCCACAAGGATGGGCTAGGAGATAAGACTTGGTTGTCCCTTGAGGGACCACTCTGGTATGTGGCCTCCATGAGACTCAGACAAGGCAGCCTTACCCCCTAACACTAGTCAGAACCCTGAGTAAGAACCCTGTTGAGAGACACTCCATCCTTTGATTGTGTTGGGAGCTGGTAGGCACCATCAAGCCCACCTGTGATCTTTTCCATGTGGTGACAACCACATCGCTAATGCAATGCGGCCCGGCTCCCTAACTTGGGACACACCATTGGCTGGGGTTCTAGTCTATCCTCTGGCCAATATTTCGAGTGTGGTACCACATACGAAAGGCATGACAGCCCGACTCCCTAACCTGGGACACCCCAATCATTAAGGAAGGACTGGGAGTCAAGTCAGTACCCTCAGGTCCACCGTTGTATCACCTGGACGAGTGGCACCAGTCTGTTGAGGCAAGGTTGTACCCTGGCTCCCTAACCTCAACTATGTGTGCTTGTTCCTTATTGCGTGTAGTTTTCTTTGTCGTGTGTAGTTTTTCTTTGGGAATTGTTAATGTAATAGTCGTTGTGGTTTTCCGTAGGAAATGACAACTTAATGTAAGAGCAGTTGGGGTTTTCCATAAGAAACCACAACTTAATGTAAGAGCCATTGTGGTTAGCCGTAGGAAACCACAACTTAATGTATGAACCATAGGAACCCACAACTTTAGTATTGATTGGAAATGTTCAACACTACAGTCCTTGCAAAAAACTGAGTAAAGTGAGTATAAAATCGACCTCATTCTGAAACTATTGTTTTTGGGCCTCCAGGGAATCTCAAAGATTCCTCAAGATTCCACAAAGATTCCTTTCTGCAGGTTGACCAAATATTTGTTGCTCATATGACAAATCTAATCTCACTACTGCGCTCCTTGAGAAAAACTAAGTAAAATGAGTATAAAGTCGGTCTGGTTCTGAAATTGTCAAAATTCAACCCTTAGGTAATCTTTTAGATTCTTCATGATTCCACAAAGATTCTATTATGCAGGTTGAATGAAATTTTGATGCTCAGATCATAAAACTGACAACACCATTAGACTCCTTATGAAATCTGAGTAAAATGAGTACAAATTTGACATGATTCTAACATTGTGAAAATTTGGCATCAAAGGAATCTTTTAGATTCCTAGCATTAAAGGAATCTTTTAGATTCCTAGCATATTCCCTTGCATCAGGGTTATGCTCCTTGGTTTTTGTGCTCACTCTCCATTTTGTACCCCCCCCCACCATTGGTAGAATGGAACTGGGTTTTATATAAATTTTCAGGTGTTATTTTCAATGTCAGCCCTGCTAGCGGGTTGGTTGGCGCTTTAATTTAAAAGAAATATGGTTGGGCATGGGACGGGGATCAAAACCCATCGACCCACTTGTTTGGTTTATTTTTGTTTATATATCACAATACCATTGGCATATATATTAATCGCTGACCATGTTGGGCGTGCTGCAAATTGTAAACCTTAACCATTATGCCATATACACAATATCGTTAGGATTCGTTGTTGAACATTTAAAATAAGGCCGTTGAATATGGTATGAACCCCATATGTGTGTGTGTGTGTGTGTGGATGGTTTTATAATACTTTCCATGGTGGGTATGTCATTTTAATATGGCCCAAATATTTCATTGGTTTTTTAGTAGCCAGTACCTATATGTCTATTTAAATATTCATTGGGTTTGTAATCCATTTTTGTGTGGATAACCTTATATGATTTAATATATTAATAACCTCTTTTTGAACATGGTTTTTTTTTTTTAATATTTTTTTTAGTTTTTTATGGATTTTGTTTTTATGGGATTTTATATATATATATATATATATATAATATTATATATATATATATTATATATATATAAATATATATATATATATATATATATATTGTCTTTTGCAGGGACAGGAGGCCAATGTTGGCATGCCATGTGTCGAAGGCTTATTGGTCATTTCATCACCACAATACGTTGAGTGGGTCCACATCTCCTTACGACTTGCAAACTTCTCATGGTCATAAAATGGTCATATAGACTCCAATTGAGGTGTCGTTCACATCCTTGGATTCTGAACGACGAGCTCTTCAATCTGACCTTGTTTTTGCTACAATCTAACAATGATTTTTTAGCCTTTTCAAAGCCACTTCTGATTTTCTAGCCTTTATGGAGCCACTTGGATCAATTATCCAATGCACTAACATTATTCAACAACAACAAGTGAGGTGGCTTGATAAAATTATCAAAAGGAAGGTGTTTAAGAAAGGAGACCGGGCTCTACTATATAACTCTATATTCAAGGATTTCAAGGGGAAGCTTCACACCGGGTGACTAGGTCCTTATGAGATAGACATAACTTTTGAAAATGGGACTATAAAGCTCACAACCATAGATGGATCGTCAACTTATTTGTTTTCCAATAGACACCGTCATTGGTTATATCATAAATCACTCTCTGAGAATTCATTTTCTCACATTGTCTTAAATTTGGGTCTCGAGATTGTTGGGGGAGGGGAGCACCTTCCTGCGCTAACCAGGTGATTTTTTTTTTCATTTTAAGTACTAATATATAATACACACACTTGTGTGTGTCTCGAGATACACACACACACACACACACACACACATATATATATATTTTTCCCCTGGAAATAAAAAACTGTAATTTCATTGCAACTTTAAAAAGTTATTTATTTATAATGGTCCTATATTTATAATAGATATATTTTTAGAACAAAGTATTATTTATTCTCATCCCTAACTCCCTTATTTTGGTTATATCTATAGAATTATAATCATTCACACACACACACACACACATATATATATATATGAGATTTGCAAACCCTATCAACTTGTGCTTATCGACAATTTTTCAGCATCAGTTACAGTGGCAGTGGGGGGGGTGCTCTGCCCTCGCAGTGAAGAGGAGGAAACTTTTCATGGCTTGATCTCCAAGTTGAAAATAAATCTTCTCCTAAAGGAGCAACAAGCAAAATTTGTAAAAAAAGCAGAGAATATCCTTGTCATTGTCCTTCCTCAAAGTTTTTGAAGAACCTTCCTGACCTTCCTTGACAAAGCACTGATCGAGAAGTTCATAAGCCTTTGGCCTTCTCCCAGGTCCATAGAGTAGTGGGCAGAGAAGAGTTGGAAGCCAATGATGAAAGGGAACCTCAAATATTATGTAGTGGGGAACAACTTCTTTGCTTTGCTTTTTGAATACAAGGAGGACCATAATGTCGTCTTCAGAAACATGCCTTACTTCTTTGGCTCCAGAGATATGTACCTAAACTCCTAGTCTCTTGAATTTAACCTGGATGAATATGTTCCTATGACAGTGCCAATGTCGGTGAAGCTTCCTTGTTTACCCTTATCTTGCTGGAGCAATGAATGTTTAAAATCTATAGGAAATGGTGTTGGATGCTACCTAGATCGAGTTGGGCCTAAAGGGAAACAATTTTCCTATTCAAAAATATGTGTAGAAGTGGATTTAGTGAAGGGTTTACCGTCAAAAATCATTCTCACCCAAGGTGAATGGAGCCATGTCCAACCGCTAGACTATGACCAACTTCCCTTCAAACGTAATAACTGTCACGAGTATAGACATTTTTCTCATGATCACAAGAAAAATGGTTTTGAACCTCTGAAGATATGACCCCTCAAAATGATGGGAAATGTCAATCTCAAAAACACCTTTCGCTAAAGGGAAAGGTGGCACAATGTCCAATAGACCTTCTAGCCAAAATGTGGCCTCGGCCTCAGCTAAACCTTTTGGCATCCTTTTGCAAGATGGGGCTGAGTAGGAGGCTCCGACCCTAGTCGATGTTGAGTCTGTGCCAATGGGAGAAGTTGAAGAGGAGGAAGATGGGGATATTAGAGCAACTGAGTTGCCCTTGGTTGCAAGTCTAGCTCAGACAAAGGACTTGGGTCTGGTTTTGAGTCCTCAAGTTAAGAAGGGAATGGATAAAGGTCTTGAATCACCATTACAGTTGCAAGACGACTCTGGTAAGGTTCTCACAAGGAGCGCCAAAAAGAGATTAAACTGGAATATTTACTCATCCAGACAGGAAATAGAGAACTGCAAGGCCAAAGGCCAACCTACCAGCAAATATGTTAGGGAAGTAGAGGTAGAGAAACACATCAAGGTGGGAAACTAGCCACAGATAACAGAAATCCTGAAGAATGTGAGTAACAAGGAGCAAGCAACTGCTAGGTCAGGAGGAGGTAAGTCCAAAGCCTCTAAGTTACAATGAAAGTTATTTCATGGAACATAAGGGGATTGGGAAACCCCTCTAAATTCCAGGTTGGAAAAACCTCAAGTTATTTTTCTTCAACAAACAAAGTTAAAAGAGGAAGATATGTTAGTTTTAACCAAAAATATTTGGAGTTATAGCTTGGGAGTTGCTCAAAGTTTGCCTAGAGCCTTCAGAGGTATTTGTAATCTCTAGTTTGACTCTATGTATACGTTAAAAGGCGGTCTCACATCCACGTTCTAGATAGTTATGAAACTTGAAGACAAGTCTAGTGGAGAGGTTATGCCATATGTTAATATATATGCTCCAGTTAGTTATGGAGACAAAGAGGAATTTTGAGATTCATTAATCAAGTTAAAGGAGGATAAATGGCACAATGATTCTATAGTTGGTGGTGACTTTAACATAGTTCTCTTCTCTAAGGAGAAGCAGGGAGGATCTAATGTTAGATACCTATTCTGAGAGAGATTGGAGGAACTCCTTAGTGGGTGGGACCTCATGGATGTCGTGCCAAAAAAGGGGAATTTCACTTCGACCAATAGAAGAGTTGTGGGTGAACACATTACAACCAGACTTGATAAGTTTCTAATCCACAACAAATGGTTGGTTAGAGGCATTGATAAGTTTTTTTACAATATTAGCAAGAGGAGAGTCTGATCACCGTCCTCTAGAAATCATAATCGATCCAATAGAGGATTTGGGGCCTATTCCATTTCACTTTAACAATGAGTGGATGTTGGGTTGTGTTATATTCTTTCCATGACTAGCCCACGTAGTTAGCCGAGGGGTTAGAGGGGGGGTCACATGGGGTTTGAGGTGTACCCGTAACCCCACTTTATGGGGTCTGGGGCAGCGCCCCAAAAAATTTTGGTTTTGGACCCTATGTTAGGTTGGGCGGACCCACCTATGGTTTTGTGCATGATTTTCGCACATGTTTTTTTGGACGGGATGGTTTTTGGTCCATGGTATTGGACGCGATGGCTTTCAGTCCATGGTATTGGATGCTTCGGCATGTATAAATATGTATTATAACATTGAAAGGGACATAATGAAAAATCAAGCTGGTAGTACCGGTTTTGGGATCCAGGGGAAAATATCTGTGTTTATGTGTTTTATGTGTTATGCTCTCGCATTGTTTATTTTTTGTGTTTTAGAATTCGTATGTAGGTAATTTTTGTACAGGGTTAAAACCTACATTATGTGATCATCCCAAGTTTTTGTAAAGACAAGAATATCATCTAAATATACAAGCACAAACTCATGTAAGAATGGTCGAAATGCATCATTCATTACATGCATGAATGTAGTTTTGGAATTGAAAAGATCAAATGGCATTACCAACCACTCTAACAATCCTTACTTTATTTTCAAAGCAATATTCCATACATCATTTTCTGCAATCCTAATATGATGGTAACCATTGTGCAAATCCAACTTAGTGAAATAAACAACATTATTCAACTGATCAAGAAATTCATCTATACGAGGGATACGTTATCAATTTTTCACCATGATCTTGCTAATAGATTGATAACTCACACACATTATCCATGTGCCATCTGTGTTCGACACAAACATGATTGGTGAACCACATGGGGATGAGCTAGGTCTAATGACTCATTGGTCCAACAAGTCTTGCACCCGCTTCTTGATTTCCTCCATTTCCACCACCGACATCCTGTACATGCTAACATATTGAAGTGGGGAATCTTGTTGAATATGGATCTCATGCTGAATTTCCCTCTTGGGAGGTAATACACTTGGTTCTTGCAAAATATCATCATAGTTCGAAACAAAGTCAAACATTTATTTCTTCTGAGGATGATTACAACCTTTGAAAGCATCAAATGCCTCAACATATTTTTTCCTTATAACCATGAGCATACACTTCTTCCTGGAGTTGACGGGTCTCTCCATATGTCCTGCAACGACAAGGATTGAATTGACTTTCATATGGTGAGCATTGAAAATATATTCCCCATCATAAGTGGTGAGATGGTACTTGTTCTCATGCTTGAAAAGACTTCATTCCTATCATATAAGTATGGGATTCCCAAGACTATACCACAAATGTCAAGTGGGACAATATCTAAATAATCCTCATCTATCAACTTTGAAGCAATAACAAATTTGACCCTACACTGCTTGGTGACATTGATTTTTTCAATTTCACACACCAAACCAAAAGGATAGGATTTTCTATAATTGCATGCTTAGATACAACCCTTATATGAAACAATTCACTTCTTTTTCTTTTATCATCATAAGATTTACTTTCAGAACTTGAACTAGCATGAAAGGAACCTTCACCTTGTACCCCAATGACTATGATTTTCATCTCATCACCGACTAGGTCTGGTTGTGTTGTAGCAACCATCTGCTGATTCCCTTTTCCACCTAACTTATTAGGCTTTAATTCTGGATGTAGCTTCTAGCAATTCTCCTCATTATTCTCATATTTCTTGCAATGAGTGCAAGAGGGATTTCCTTCTCATTTGAACTTTTTGTTCTAGGGCTCAGATGGAGGCTTATTTTGGGTGATTGTCTTTTCCATGCTTTCTTGTATTTTCAATATGAATCACTTTCACACTAGATTCATCTAGATTAGTGGGATCAAACAACAACAATGAATGATAAAGGTAACTATGTAAAGCGCCAATGTATTTCATCAATTTTTTTGGTGAGTCTAAAAGAGTATTCAATTCTAATTCTTGGTTCCTAAACTCCTCTGTAAAACTTTGAACCTTTCAAATTTTACCCTATCTCAAGTTTTTTCCATTCCATGCCCTATTAATGTAGAAAAAAACTCAGAGCATGATGAAGGGAGTTTACCATTATGCTTACTACCTTTATGAACTTTTCTCTCCCACCATACAAGAGTTGTGCCTCCCAGCTGAAGAGATGCCAATTAAATCTTTGCGTTGTCTTGTTCAATTTTATTGTATTGAATAATAAAATTTGATTTGTGTAATCCAATTGTTTAGATTCTCTGCATTAGCTTCTCCATTAAACATGGGCGAATCAAATTTTACATCTACCTTTAAAAATGGATTTTAGAAGAAAATTTCTGATGACTATTTGAATGAGGAGAATGAGGGGAAGAGGAAGAGATTAAACTTGAATATGGAGATTCAAGATGTTCTCCTCCACCTCCTTGGTGTACTGACACATTATCATCCGCTAGAGCTCCCTCTTTCTTGCCCTATTTCCATTCTCCTTTCATAATCTGTAAACAAATTTTCCACCTGATCTACCATATGATAGAAGGCCTTATGGAAAGTCTTCTCATTCTCTGTGTGCATGTCATTATCCTCCATTTTATCCCTTCATGTTGCATGTCCAATATTGGGGTCAAAATACTTGATTTTTCCTTCACCCTCTTTGATTTTGGCCATGGTAAGCATGTTGGACAATTGATGGTGGTTGTACTAGTATTGTGCATGAATGTTGGCATTGATTTCAACAAGACTAGCAAGAATGCATGCTGCAACAAATGCATGGCTTAGAAGGATTCCTATGGTAGTTGCAGGCTTCATGTAGAGGATCATAATGGTGGGTGTGATTTCAATTGTCCAAAGAGTCAACGAGCAGAGAAGTTGTAGTCATATTCCAAGTAGCAGAGTGGTTTGCTTTGTCTTCGAGAAGTGAGTTTCATGTGCCTAGTGAGTGTAAGTGTACTTGTGTCAATAGTTCTTTCACTATGAGGGAAAGAAGGTGAAGGTGAGTTTCACATTGAAAGGGATCAGTCCAACTCATCTAGGAACACACAACACAAAAGGACATACACAACTTTTGACGGAGTAGTCCATTTGGATGCGGTAGTCACAACATACAAGGTAAGATAACATGCACAACACTCATGGAACAGTCCAAACGAGTGTAATGGATGTTACAACCAAGTTCAGGTGAAAGGTTTGTCTAATGTATGCCAGAGCATTTGACACAGATGAGACAACATTAACAACATATACAACACATTTCCATTAATAGATTATGCATTACAACAAATGAAACATTTCAGATGTAGAACACAGGTTAAAGCAACATGCATTACAAGTATTAAAGATCAATCTCACAATAGATACAATACATGTGTGAAAACGTGCTGGCATGTTAATAGGCTTCTGAATTAAGCGAAATTTCCAAGACATCGTTACACCATATATCACGAACCCCATCATTGGGGTGTTGGAACCACTACTTACTCCTCATAGAAAATATTACAGACTCTCTTGGCTATGTGGGAGGAGCTGACGTGAAAAGTCCTTTGCATGTACGAATGAGGGGGTATTTATAGCCAAGGGTGAAACTGACCCTTGTGGTTGTTCGACTACTCTCATGACCATTTGAATTCCATGACATTTCAACTTACATGAATCTTTTTTCAACAAGTGGGTCTTTTGGACTTCCATATTACATCACATTGATTGACAACAAGCCCATAGTGGAGATGTGGGCAACATGACTCATGATGTGACTCGACATGACTTGACATGACAATGATGGTACATTCACGCTATTGCTGGAGTGCATGTCAAGCTATAGTGTTTCTAGGTGAAGGATGTCTTCATGGTGTATCATAGCTTCACCTCCACATGGAAAAGTGTGTGGAGTCTTTGATGGTCCTTGGTTCGCTTGTTGAAGCTTTAGTGTGTTGTTCCTTTCTTTCATGTTGGAAGGTTTGAAAATCTCATCTATTCGCGAAGGTGCATGTTCATCCCATTCATCCACTTCGCATGATTCTTTCGTTTGTCTATTTGTGAACCTGTCATTCTGCATGTGCTCCCTTCATTCATCCCATTCATCGCCTTTCCATGCTTGTTGGTGTACCTGTACTTGCAGTGACTCATGATGAGACAACATCAAATCCAAAACCTTCTAGTCTACCATGATACATGATCATTCAGATGTAGGTGACCAGGAGAGGTAGCAAGGCTGTGATGTGGGGTGATGGCTCTGGGCAACTGTTGATGAAATTTGCACAAGATTCACTGATAGATGGAGACATGCAATATGAGTCGACATTGACTGTCTGCAAGGTGTGGCTCGGCTAGGAGACAAATTTGCACAAATTTTGGGAGGAACATTCTGGGTTGCTGGAAGGAAACACAAGCATGATCTGTGCATTTTTCAAAATGAATGGGCAGTGGGGTTGGACATCCAGATTTGTGCAATTTTCCAAAAGAGTGGGATGGGCAGCATGAAGGGTCAGTAGGCATGGATTGCACAGTTTTTCTGGGAAATTTCTTGGGATACTGGCAACTAGAACTACGCATTTCCTAGAGGGAACTTCCAGTTGGCTGTTAGGGTCACTAGCAGCCAAAACTGTGCAATTCCCAAAGGGAACTACCAGTTGGCTGCTCGAGAGACTGTCAATAGAAACTATGTAATTCCGAAAGGGAATTGGAAGTCTGCTACTAGGGGCTGCTGGCAAGGAGAAATGCATTGAGGCCGGGAGGCTGGTCTGCTGATCATCTTTGCGCAATTTTTGGGCTAAGCTCACTGATCGGAAGCAGAAGTCTTGATCATGAACACTGCACAATTTATTAGATGAACAATTGGTCGACTATCGGGATGATAGACTTGGAAAAATGCACAATTTTTTGAGGGAGATAGGGACAGGAACTTGGTGGTTGTTTGGTTTATTTGCACAATTTCCTCAGTTAGTTGAGCAAGTGAAGTCAGTGGCCTCTGCGCAATTTTTTAGGGGAGTCATTCTTGGGGTGACTTGTGGGTTCGACTGTCCGGGTGGCCATCATGAGAGTTGATTGAATTGCTAGTGGGTAGCGCAACTTGAAAATAATAGCTTGGTGCTTCTGCACTGTTTTGGTTGATTGTCGATTGAGTTAATGGCAGGGTGATGGTTCGACTGTTAGAAGGGAGTCAGGTCGTCAGATCCTTCAATAAAAATGGCTAAGTGTGTTAACAATCAAAGGATGCATATGTGATCATATAAATACACACTCGCATGACTTGACAATGAAACAACCAAACCATCCAAACACACATGTTCAATAAGACTGGACGACGATGCATGTGACAAGCATGACATCATGATTGATCATTCATTAATCGAGATGACACTTGTGCGGCATTGAATGTGACTTCGTGTGTGAGTGAGACAAATTCTTTCATAGCGAAGACAACAAGCACATACGAAGGGAAGACTTTCAGCATAACCAAAACATGGTCGCTGTTAGGACCCATAATTGACCAATTTTGACCTTATATTTTTTGCCATAATACTATCCTTTTCAGTCATAAGTTATAAGCTTTGATTACACAATGACTTAATCACCCCAAGGTACGAAGTAACTTTCTGCATATCTATATGTTTAATTGTTCATTGCATATTCGTGAGTATCTTTATATTTATCTTTGGAAAAGCTGACTAAGTTGCCAAGTAATTGTCTTAGGCCCGCAGGAATTATAACTTATAGTTGCTGTAACACCAGAAACAGCGACTACGTAGTTGCTGCAACACTAGAAACAGCAACTACGCAGTTGCTACAACACCAGAAGCAGCAACTATGCAGTTGCTACAATCAGCAACAGCAACCATCTAAAGCGAGCTATTTTGCAATAACTAGGAATAACAAATGACAACTATCTGAAGAATGATGACGTGGCATGATCAAGCAGCTGTCTAAAGTGGGTAGAACACAGTTACCAGGACTTAAAACCGGAACAACATGGGGAAACGGCAAAGGAATGCGAGAATCCCAAGAAGACGGTTGAAGTTGGTTACCAGCTGTGTAACAGCCAGAACCTAAGAAAGAATATATTATTACTGTTGTAATAGCATTCTGTAATTCTTATTTTTAAATAGAACGGGTTAACCGAATGAACTGTAACAATCTATTGTAGTAGATGTCTCCTCTATGAAGAGGAGACATCTACTTTAGACAAGGGGGGATGGTCTGTAAGTGAAATTTTGAGAGACATCAGCAAGTCTGAACTTTATTGTATTTGAATCTTTTGGCAGATGAATAGAAGATCGTTCTGAGCACTTAAGCTAGCCTTTGTGTTCTGGGGAATCTTGTGAGAGGGACTAGGCCCACTTTCCTCACAAGATTCACCCATTTACTTTTTTGTTAAGTGTGTAAGTGTGTGATAGTTTCTTTCTGCTGATACTCTATTTGAATTCTGTAGCATTACCTCTGATAATTCTGTTTTGCTAGCACTCTGTTTCATTAATTGCTTGAAGTTGTGCAAGTGTATTTCACCGGTGAATTCGGGTGCAGTGTGTATTAGCAATCTGATTCCAGGGGCAGGTGCTGAACGTCCTCACCTGGAGGATAGGGTCCTGATCCTCTACCAACAGAGCATCCATCTCTTTGCTTTCCAGATTTGTAATCTTAATTAATTACTTTTATTTTATCAGTACTGTGATAACTTAGCATAAGAATTACGTATACCACAGCTCTTAATGCTTTTAGAATTAAGTACATACAGTACGCGGTAGCCTTTGGAATAAAAAGACTTCCCCAGGTTGACAATTAATGTGGTACTTGATTGTTTAATTAATAAACAATTCAACTAGCCAACATTTTGGCGCCGTTGCCGGGGAAGGCAACTAAAGATTTCTAAAAGCGTTAATGATTTCTTTGTGAAAATAACAGGTGCATGAGAGGACGCAAGAAACCTAATTTCACAGGCGGCAAGGGAAGAAGAAAGACTTTTATTGACGAAATCATCTCAAAGGCCGAAACATCACAGAGGACGAGTTCCCGGAGACCTCAAATCCAATACTCCTCAAAAACAGATCGACAGACAGAGGAAGTATTGGGACCCGAAAGGAAGCTGGAAGTACCAGAATACACTGAGGAACTGGTAGAAGAACCTGAAGAAACAGAAGATACAGAAGATAAAGTAAGCGATTCAGGATAAAGATCAATGGAGGATAACAGAATAGAAGGAAGGGGGGAGAACTCACTCTCTACTCGGGAATTCCCTATTGGGGCCCTCTAGAGAGGAACGACCCCGATGAAGAACATTCCACTCTCAGCATTACCCAACTTCCATGGGTTATCCTCTGAAGACCCAGATGAATTCCTCTTTGAATTCGATATACTATGCAAAAGTTATGATTATGTAAGTCCTAATCAGAAACTAAAACTATTTCCAACAACACTAAAAGGGAACGCGTTGAGGTGGTTCATGAGCTTGGGAGCTCAGGCAATCACCACCTGGGACCAGATGAAAGAGGGATTCCTGGCCAAATATCAAGATTACTGCCGAACAAGAGAAAGGAAGGAAGAATTGTTTAAAATGGTTCAGAAGGAGGACGAGAGCTTAGAAGATTTTGTGGAAAGACTGCACTATAATCTGCAGAGGTCTGACCACCCCAATATGAGTAAAGATATTCTGAAAACCATATTGCTGAAAGGGGTAAGAGATGACTGCTTGGACATGTTGAACATGCTAGGAAAAGGGGACATTTCCAAAGAACCATTTGATCAAATTATCAATCTCTGCAAGAGATGATCAAGAGGAGTGGGGAACAGATCAAAGAGCAGGGATAATGTGTATTCAAGGGTTCAGAAGTTAGTCAGTGGAGGAGCAACAAGAGACGAAATAGATAACTTATTGGAAGAATTTAAAACTGAAATGCTAAGTTCTTTTGCTTCACAAATCGATGCTCTGCAGGTTAAGAAGAAACAGGCGGAAGCAGAAGCTGCTTTAGCTATTTTCTGTTCTAAGTGTAGAGGAAAACACCCACTCAGGGAATGCCCACTGGATAAGACACCTATCTGCACAATCTGCGAAAAGGACCATGAAACCCAGCAATGCCCCTCTTTGCCTGGAATCAAAGCAGCATTGCAGACAACTGAAGAAGAGGTTGAAGCAGTGTACCTGGTGACACAGAGGAGGAAATGGCCACAAAGACAAGGTATGAGCTCTAACACAACATTCAGTCGTTGGAATAATAATTCTCCTTTTCAAACAAACTACCCACCCATGAACCAAATGCAGTACCCACCCTTTAATATAATGAATTTTCCACTTATGCAGCAACCAAATCTCCCTTTTCCTGATCCTACTATATGGAATCCTTGGGCTCCCCAGCAACCGTATTTTAATCAATGGAATCCAAATTGGGTAGCCCAACAGATACCATTTCCTCAACAACAACAGTCTCTTTCCTTACCATCCAATACTCTGCAGAATAACCAATCAATGAGACCCCAACTGCCTGTGCAACCTAACCCCAATCCAAACAATAATAAAGCCTTGCTGGTAATCGACATTCAAAGTCAACCTGCCCTCCCTATGCAATGTAATGATATCCATTTACGCTCCGGGAGAATAGTTGAACCCATCATAGATGACATTACTGACTCTGAAAAAGAAGAAACTAGAAAGGAAAAGTCATCCAATAAAGATACTGAAATTCTTGAATCATCTCCTAACAAGACTGTCCAAACAGCTGAACCACCCTTCCCTGAAAGATTGACTGTGAGTAAAACGTTTGAGCCACCAGCTTTTAATCTTTTAGGAGAATGTCAGAATTTATATGTCCCTATCTACGCCAGAACTGTTAGGGATATTTGTGTCAGAAAACCTGGAAGAAAAGTCAAGGAACCCCTCACAGTTCATGTGATGGGAGAACTGACTGCTCTAATGACAGAAAAAGACCCCCCTGTGAAATATGGTGACCCTGGTCACCCTACAGTAATAGTTCAGGTCGGAAAAACCTTTGTCTCTAAAGTTCTAGTGGATCTAGGTGCTGCAATAAATATTATGACACTTGAAACAACACAATTACTGCAGTTGAAACACTTAATCAGGGAAACTCCAACCATTTTAGGGTTGGCTGATCGCTCTACAATTAAACCAGAAGGCGTGATCAAAGACCTGGTAATTTCTGTAGAATCTTGGAATTACCCAGCCGACTTTGTGGTGTTACAAACTAAAACAAAGTTGGGGGGTCATCCATTAATTCTAGGAAGACCTTGGTTAGCTACAACAGATGCTTTCATCAACTGTACATCTGGATCAATGACAATATCCAATGGGCAGAAACTAAACAGTTGACTCTTTACCCTCATGCCACACCCATGATTAATAACGATAATTCAATATGGGTAGACTATGAGGATGAGGAAACCCAACCTATTTTAACAATCGGACAAGCTTTAACTCTCAAAAACTCAACCGAAGATGAATTAATCAGCAACTTTATTTCTGAACCTTCTTCGGTTAGCTCATAGATACATAATCACCTCACTACAATCCTAGAATCAGAATCCCAGAACAACCTTGAAACTAAAAATTTATCTCAGATACTAGCTGGCAGTCCCTCCAAAAGTGTGACAGTAGAAATCGAACCAGGTAAAACATTAAATATAAATCCTAACCTAACAAATGATCAAAAACAACAGTTAATGAAGCTACTTAAAGAAAATAAGGAGGCATTCGCTTGGGATTATATAGACATGAAAGGGATTTCCCCTGAACTATGCACTCACCGTATTTATATTAAAGAAGGATCCCGACCAGTTTGTCAACCCCAAAGAAGGATGAATCCCAATCTAACGGAAATAGTAAAAGAAGAGCTTCAAAAATTGTTAAATGTAGGATTTATATACCCCATATCCGATAGTGAATGGGTTTCTCCGCTAGTAATAGTATCCAAGAAAAATGGGAAATGGCGAGTATGTGTAGACTATAGAGCCCTAAATAAGGCCACCCAAAAGGACCATTTCCCGTTACCATTCATTGATCAGGTATTAGATAACTTAGCTGGTAAGAAGTTCTTTTCCTTTTTGGATGGATTTAGCGGTTATAATTAGATAAGGATTGCACCCCAGGACCAGGATAAAACCACTTTTACTAGCCCTTGGGGGACCTTTGCTTATAGGGTTCTCCCATTTGTTCTATGTAATGCACCAGCGACATTTCAGAGAGCGGTCATAGGTATCTTTTCTGATATGGTAAATGATTCTTTAGAGATTTTTATGGACAACTTTACTCCTTATGGAACTGCCTTTGAAGATGCTTTGCAGAATCTTGAAAAAGTACTTAAGCGGTGTATTGACGCACATCTTGCCTTAAGTACTGAGAAATGCCACATGATGATGAATGAAGGCATTGTATTAGGCCATTATGTTTCATTATTAGGAATTCAAGTCGATCCTGCAAAAATACGGGTAATTTTGACCCTCCCTATTCCCAAAACCCAGACAGAAGTAAGGAGCTTCTTAGGACATGTAGGGTACTACAGAAGATTTATCAAATATTTTTCTAAGATAGCTTCCCCTCTGTTTGTGTTATTAACGAAAAACACTGAATTTAAGTGGACTGATGACTGTGAAAAAGCCTTTGATCAGCTTAAGCATCAGTTGTCCATAACTCCCATTTTAAGAGGACCAGATTGGGCACTCCCCTTTCACATATCCTCTGACGCCTCAGACACTGCCATTGGAGCTGTCCTGGGACAGGAAGAAAATGGTCTTCCCTATGCCATTTACTTCATTAGTAAAAACATGACTCCCGTAGAACTCAATTACACGGTCACTGAGAAAGAATTTCTTGCAGTTATTTATGCTATCAACAAATTTAGGCATTACATCACTGGTTATACTACTTTTGTGCATACCGATCACTCGGCCATTAAATACTTAATGAATAAATCAGTTACAAATGCCCGAGTCACTAGATGGTTACTGTTATTACAGGAATTTGATATCACAATTGTAGATAGACCAGGAAAAGAAAATGTAGTT
>APFE030323306.1:0-29561 GCA_000404065.3 Pinus taeda
TTTTTTTTTTTTTTTTTTTAAGAATATGGCTACTTAATTTCACTCCCCCGGCAACGGCACCAAAATGTTTAGTCAATTTAGTGTTCCTAAATTGATGTCATTAATTGTCAACCCGGGGCTCGTAAGCTGATGAAGTGAAGGTGTACTATATGTACTTAAGCAACCTCTTAGAGCTTTTTGTCGTTTGGGAGGTGTTGTTTGTGATTAATTTATCTTCCTAAGATAGAGTGATATATTTATAAACAAATGAGTGATGGTGTGTGTGGAGTGAATTCTAGATGAGTGAGGGTGTGTGATTAGTGGTTCTAACTACTTGCTGAAAAGGAAAACTTGAAGGAAATAAATGAATTAAAATGAACTGAAAGCAAAGAACCACTTTCTAATGGTATTAGACACCATTCATGCTGCTGCAAAATAAAAAGTAAGAAAATCACTTAAAAGACCAATGATAATGTTTATCTCTTCCTAACTCTCTGCCTCTAACACATAGTACTGTGTAAGACACGATTAAGAAGTAGCTAAAGGTAAGTCTAAGAAATGATAAAAATGAGAAAAATCTACCTTAAAGACTAGTGATAATATTTTGCTCTTTCTAACTCTCTGCCTCTATCACATAGTACTGTGTAAAGCACAATTAGAAAGTAGCTAAGGATTAGTCTAGAAAGCACCCAAAGCCAGCTGCAAGTGATTAGTATTCTGATCTCTAAAAGATAAGCAATTTATAGTAAGAGATCATTCAAATGTTAGCAGACAGTTTTGAGAAATAAAACTAAAAACTAGTTATGAAAATAAAGTAAAAGACAGCAACTTTGAATCTGCCAACTGAAACTACCATTAGATACAAAGCAAACACATAAACACACAAATAATCCTGGGTCAAAAACCTGCAAAAGAGCAATGCTGATCAGCTTAAAAGAAAGGATTCAAAATGAATTAAAATGAAATGAATTATGTTGTACATAGATCAAGAAAAGAAAATGTTGAACATGAAAATACTATACAAGGCTAGTATGAACAGGGGCCCTCCATTCACATAACCCAAAGAAGACTCAAAGTGTTGAAAGCTCCAAAACAACACTGTTTCTATTACTCCATGTGCAGAAATTCACAGTTAAGAGTGCTAGAACAGCACTATAAAAACAGAGTCTTGGGAATGCTCAAAAATTACAACAAGTTCATAAAAATACAGCAAATAAAAGTTAACATAAGCGTACGCAGACGCAAGTATTTATAGGCATCTGAAGGATAGCCTATGCGTGCTGCTAAAACTGAAAATAAACAAACTGTCATGCATAATAAAAGCTGCAATAACACGTCATGAGCCTGCGTGGGTGAGCTGGAGGTCCTGGTCGTCATGGGAATTGAATCTAGAGTTGGATTATGTCCCCCACATCCTGCGTAACACGGGCAAGTCACCGTCTGAGCTGACGTGACCCAACAGCTTATGCATCACCGTTAAGCTGCCTTCGTTGACCGAATCTTGCCCCTGTTTGACCGAAGGTACAGATGACGTGGATGATTGAACAAATGGCATAGGAACCTCGAGCACCTTGATACCTAAGTACCCATGTGGCTCGTTTGGCGAAATGGCACGTGTAACCTTGAGAACAACAAAAAGGCTGTGGAATCTCCAGATGGCTGCGGAATCATCAAATAGCTGCGGAATCAATAGAGAGTTGCGGAATGCCTGTAAATATGTCAAAATCTAAACAAAATAGTCACACATTAGCAAAGCTCACTTGATCATGCTTAATGACATCTAATGTAATGATCTGGGTGGTTTTACATGGAAAATGAGGTGAAAGAGAGAGATAGGTGATGAAAAACAGTAGATAATAGTAGATGATGAGGTGTAGGTTAGAGGCTCTACAATCTCTCTGATGAATCCATGTACTCTCCAACATTTGCAAGCAACAAAAACATGTTGGTACCAAAAGAAACATTGGTCAAGCTTAGTCACAACAAGTCAAATTTTGACTTTCTCCTCCTTTGCTCAAATGCTCCAAAAATTTCAAGGCCATGCCAATCCATCACCCTCATCTATTTCCACCATCCACCCATCATTCTCAAGCTTCTACCATTCAAGTTTCTTGTTGTCCTAAAAAACTACAGGATGCTCTATTTTACGACAGGAAGCAAAAATACATAGAGCAAAAACTTGTTTTTTCCATAACTTGAAAACCATGCATCCATTTGCCAATTTGTTTCAGGGAGAGATGCATATGGATGATGGTAACATGCCCAAACAATTTCAGCAAATTCCAATGCACGGTTTCCAATAAATTGGCCTCCATCACCTTTAGCCATTTTTTGGTTTTCTCGAGATATGTGCATCCATTGACCAATTTTTTTTTATGAAGAGGTGCATAATGATGATGGAAATATGCTAAAAAAGTTTCAAATCAATCCATTCTACTCTTTGGGAGATATGGACAAAACAAGTCAGCTATAAAAGGTTGTGCTGAAAACCTACAGGATTCCCTGAAAACCTACAAGATGTTGGCTTGTGTTATATTCTTTCCACGACTAGCCCACGTAGTTAACCGAGGGGTTAGAGGGGGGGTGGAGCCCCCCCCTTCGTTGCACCGATTGTGTAGCGGGGGGGTCACAGGGGGTTTGGAACCTATGTTAGGTTGGGCGGACCCACCTATGGTTTTGTGCATGATTTTCGCACATGTTTTTGGATGCGATGGTTTTCGGTCTATGGTATTCGATGCTTCGGTATGTATAAATATGCATTATAACATTGAAAGGAACATAATGAAAAATCAAGCTGGTAGTCTCAGTTTTGGGATCCAGGGGGAAATCTCTGTGTATATGTGTTTTATGTGTTATGCTCTCGCATTGTTTATTTTATGCATTTTAGAATTTGTATGCATGTAATTTATGCATGGGGTTAAAACCTACATTTGGTATCAAAGTTGTTTTTGGCTTCAAGGGGATGCCTTTATTGCTGAGGGGTTTCGCTTAGGCCTGTGGTACACCCTATTCAATGGGAGATCTGCGAGATTGATTCTGGTGATGAAAGAAGATGGCGAGTAGTTGAAAGATAGAGATTAGGAAAGGTCAGAGTTTTGAGATGTAGAAAATCAAGATGGAGGATATGTTGGTGGATAAAGATCAATGGATCACGGTAGATCCAGGTACTAAACCAATGGGTGTGTCCAATGAAGAATCGAAGAATTTGGATCGGAAGACAAAGAGCACAGTACAATTATGTGTCTCGGATTCAGTATTGCTGAATGTATCAGGGGAAGCTACAGTGAAGGCTTTGTGGGACAAGTTAGGGATTTTGAACAAATCTAAGTCTCTAGTGAATAAATTATTCCTACGCAAAAGGTTTTATAACCTGAGGAAGAAATATGGAGACTCGGTGACAAATAATCTGAACGCATTTAATATTATGGTAAGTCAGTTATCATCTATTGATATTAAAATTTTAGATGAAGATAAGTGCATCATTTTATTGTGTTCTCTACCAGATTCGTGGGATAGTCTGGTTATTGCAATAGGTTGCAATGCAACTGCTTTGTAGTTTGAAAAAATAGTCACATCCTTGCTGACAAAGGAGATGAGATGGAAAATATGGAGATCCAAAATGGTGATTCCTTGTCTGTATGAGGACAGTCCCAGAACAGAAACAAAAATAAATCACTGAGTGGGAGATATAAATATAGAGGGAGGTATAAATATCTAGGAAAACCTATAAAGGTGGTGTGTTAGAAATGCAGAAAGGAAGCGCACTACAAAAGGGAATGTAAATCTAAATCTCTTGATAAAGGAAAGGGATCTGATGATGCTTCTTCTGTAGAGGCGAAAACCACCTCAGATGAAGGTGGGGATGTGTACTTGGCTTCTTCAAGTACACATGTAGATCATGAGGCATGGTTGATTGACTCAGGTGCATCCTTTCACTTCACTCCCCATAAAGAGTGGTTCTGTGAGTATGAGAAATACGATGGTCGTGATGTCTTCTTAGGGGATGATAGGAAGGCTAGAATTGTTGGTCACAGAAAAGTAAAGTTGAAGTTGCAAGGTTGAAGGGTTAGAACACTTCTAGGTGTTTTGCATATTCCTGCATTGGCCAGAAATCCGATTTCTGTAAGAAAGTTAGATGATGCAGGTGTAAAAACAATGTTCAAGAAGGATACCTGTAAGATGGTTCGGGGAGCACTGGTATTGATGCGGGGAGTTCGGTTTGGAACTATATACAAGCTACAAGATAGCATGATTGTTGATGGGTGCAATAGTTCTGTGGTTCTTGAAAGTGGAGCAGAAAATCTAGTGGTCTCTAGAGAGAATACCATGTTGTGGCATCAAAGTCTTGGACATATTGGGGAGAAGGGCCTTCAAATACTTCATGGTAAAGGTATGGTAGAAGTAATAGATATCTAGATTTTGATTTCTGTGAAAATTGTGTATATGGGAAGCAGAATCGGGCGAGTTTCCCCTCTGGTGGTATGAGGGTGAAACATATATTAGAGCTTGTGCATGGTGATGTGTTTGGACCTATGAAGGTTCCATCACTGGGTAATTCTGTGTACTATGTATCATTTATAGATGACTTCTCAAGGAATACATGGATATATTTCCTTAAGAATAAATATGAAGTCTTTGAATGAATTCAAGGCTCTAGTGGAAAACCAGACAGAGAAGAAGATAAAGATATTGAAGACAGATAATGGTGGAGAGGTTTGAAGTAAGGAATTTGAAGAATTCTGTAAGAAGTGTGGTATAGCATGGTAAAAGACTACTCCATATACACCTCAGCAAAATGGAGTTACAGAAAGAATAAATAGGGCGTTGATGGAAGGGGCAAGAAGCATGCTCAGTGGTGTCAGGTTAGGATAGGAATTCTGGGCAGAGGCAGTGGAGACATCATGTTACCAGGTCAATAGATCACCTTCATCAACGTTGGATGATAAAACTCCACAAGAGGTATGGACTGCTAAGGAACCCTCTCTTTCACATATGAGGGTATTTGGATGTGATGCATATGTACATGTTCCAAAGGAGAAATAAACCAAGTTGGATAGTAAATCTGAAAAATGCATCTTTATTGGGTATAAGAATGGTTTAAAGGGTTATAAGCTTTGGAACCCATTAACAAGGAAGGTTGTGTACAATCGAGATGTGGTTTTCAGAGAGGTGAAAGATGTTATTAAACATGAAATCCAACCAAAGGAACTTGAGAAGATAGAGTTTGAGCTAAAGGAGGAAGAATTAGACTCTATAGCAGACGAGGAATTAGAAGATGAAGAGCCACAAACTCTGGGTGTGAGAAGATCAGTTCGAGAAAGAAGGCATCTAGAAAGGTATAGTCCATCTGCTTTCTATTCAAATTTTGTATTATCTATTACTGATGATGATCCCGGAGCTGTGAAGGAAGCAATAGATCTAGAGGATGGAAAAATCTGGAAAGATGCCATGGTTGATGAAATGGCATCTTTGCACAAAAATAAGGCTTGGGATCTGGTGGAGTTGTTAGCTAAAAGGAAACCCATTGGCAACAAATGGGTGTTCAAGAAGAAGACAAATGTAGAAGGAAAGGTGGAGAAACACAAAGCTTGGTTGATAGCACAAGGTTATTCCCAGGTACTGGGAATTGATTTTGGTGATATTTTTTCTCCGATTGCCAAGCTAACTTTTATTAGATTACTTTTATTTGTTGTTTCTGCTTTTGATTTTTAGGTAGAACAGATGGATGTGAAGACAACATTTCTTCACGGGGATCTCGAAGAGGAAATCTACATGAAGCAACCTAAAGGCTTTACGGTGAAGGGTAAGAAATAATTGATATGAAAGTTAAATAAGTCTTTGTATGGGTTAAGACCGTTACCAAGGATGTGGTATCAGAAATTTGATAGATTTATACGGGGACTTGGCTTCACCAGAAGCAAAGCAGATCACTGTGTGTATTTTTAATTAATTAGTGCTCGTGTTATTTATTTGGTCTTATATGTGGATGATATGTTGGTGGTTGGAAATGAAAAAGAAAGTATCCAGGATATGAAGACCCAATTGTCCTCCAAATTCAACATGAAATATCTTGGTGCTGCAAACTATATTTTGAGCATGGAAATTAAAAGAGATTGGACAAAGAGGAAGCTCTAGTTAAACTAGACGAAGTATGTCAAGACAATATTGCAGAGATTTAATATGTAGGATAGTAAATTGGTGAATGTTCCTATTCCTATAGGTGTAATGTTATCTACTGAATAGTTTCCCAAGGCACAAGAAGAGGAAGAGGACATGTGCCGTGTTCCATATGCAAGTGCAGTTAGTAGCCTGACGTATGCAATGGTCTATACTAGACCAAACATTGTACACGCAGTGGGAGTATTGAGCAAGTTTATGTCAAAACCAGGAAAGGAGCATTAGATAGCAGTGAAGCGGGTTTTCAGGTATTTGCGTGGCACTAGTGATTATGGTTTGTGCTACCAAGGAAGACCTGGATTGGACAAAGTGTTGGATATTCGTGGCTTTGTTGATGCAGACTAGGCTGGAGATCGGGATCAGAGAAGATCTACATGTGGGTATGTGTTTAACCTATTTGGAGGTGCAGTCAGTTGGATGAGTAAGAACAATCTATAGTGGCACTATCAACTACAGAAGAAGAATACATGGTAGCCACTCATGCAAGCAAGGAAAAAATTTGGTTGCAGGGATTGTGTTCAAGTATGGGTTTAGTACAGGGAGTTATAAGGATAAATTGTGACAGCCAAAATGCAATTTTCTTGGCAAAGAACCCTGCATATCATTCAAATACAAAGCACATTGATGTTCAGTATCACTTTGTGAGGGATATGATAGAAGACAAAAAGGTGTTGTTGGTAAAGGTGGACACTTTGAAGAATACTGCAGATGCATTGACAAAATCTGTGAGCTATGAGAAGTTCTCTTGGTGTAGAGAAACAATCCACATTGCAAGGCTAGATAAATGACTAAGCTCTCTTGTGGCCCCCTATGGAAATAAAACAACAAGTGGGAGAATGTTGGGTTGTGTTATATTCCTTCCACGACTAGCCCACATAGTTAACTCGGGGGTTAAAAGGGGCACAGATCCCCCCTTTCGTTGTGCTGATTGCGTAGCGAAGGGGTCAGAGGGGGTTTGAGGGGTGCAAGTGACCCAACTCTATGGGGTTTGGGGCAGTGCCTCGGAAAATTTTGGTTTTGGAACCTATGTTAGGTTGGGCGGACCCACCTATTGTTTTGTGCATGATTTTCATACATGTTTTTTTATGCGATGTTTTCGGTACATGGTTTTGGATGGGATGGTTTTTGGTCCATGGTATTGGATGCTTCAGCATGTATAAATATGCATTATAACATTGAAAGGAACATAATGAAAAATCAAGCTGGTAGTCCTATTTTTGGGATCTAGGGGAAAATCTCTGCGTATATGTGTTTTATGTGTTGTGCTCTCACATTATTTATATTATGTGTTTTAGAATTCGTATGCAGGTAATTTCTGTATGGGGTTAAAACCTACATAAGATCCTACAAGATACAAAACAACACCTATAGGATTGGCAATGAGTAGTTGTAAAGGGAAAAACTAGATGTTGGCTTTATGAAACAGTGATAAGGAGACATATACAACCCTCCACATCCATCAGAGAAACATGACAAGGGGATTTAACAAGAGGGAACCCACCAACACAGTGAGGATTCATTAGCATCACCATTTAGTACCTATACATCAAGGAACAATATCAGAGAAAAAAAGAGAAAAACACATGCATCAAATACAAGGATCTCACTCTCCAACAAACAACATCTACAGGAAGGCCATAAGTTAGGTACAAGTATGCAATAGTCTTGACCTCTTCTATTGAGCATATTATAGTTAGAAATTTGTTGTCAATGCATGAGAGATGAGGTTTTATAAGCTAAGGATGGGTCAGCAGTCTCAACCACCTTCAACTAGTTAATTGAAGCTCACTCTTTCACTCATGCAATTTTGAAAAGTCAAATTATGAAGGGTGATGATTTCAAGGAATGAGAACAACAGTTAAAAGAACAAATTTTTGCAAAGGCCAAGTCACCACAGCGCTACAAGGCCCCCATCCACTTCATATTCACTATCTATTCATCATTCATACATCCCATTTTATTCTTGAAAAAGAAAAAGAAAAAGAGAATCCTCTCCATTTTCACAAACCCACACTACTCCCTTTGAGCCCTAGCACCATCATCCAATCCCTCTTAATCATTTCTCATCACTCCCATATAGTTAGAAGACCTTGAAAGAGGAGGAATAACTACTACAGGAAGGCTAAATGTTGCTACAAGAAGGAAGAAATGAAAAAATTATGCTAAACCCCAAGATGGCAAAGCTTAAGAGAGACCTAATAAAAATAGAGAACTCCAAGGCCACTAGGTAGTCATCTAGGCCACAAGAGAGCAGAAGAAGGCATCAAAAGGATTTTGAGGCATTCACCGTCAAAACAAAACTCAAACTGCAGTAATGAAAACATGTTTTCCAAGAGGTCTCCAATCTATTTCTAGCTTTTGTACAAGGCCTAAAAATGGGGAAAATGAATGGGATTCAAGTTGAGAGATTGTCCTAGGCTCAGAATATCATTTATGCTCAAAAAGGGTTTCCTGTAGTTTTAACAGGATTTCCTATAGGTTTCATGTAGTTTTTATAGGAATTACTACAAGATGTCCTAGTTCTCATCTAAATGCATTTTTAAGGTGTTAGACGTGTCCAAATGGTGGAACAAGGTAGCAGAAGGTTGATAAGGATATGGAACACCTTGCTAAACTGAAAAATATTCAAGAACCCATCTTGAATAAGGGTAAGAAAGAAAGCTAATGGTCTCAAGAAACAATGATTTTTCTTTGCACAGATATTTTTTTGGGCTTGTGCTCACAAAACTCACAACAAATATTCTTAATGCACAAGAGAGAGGCTAGCAGGGCCATAGATGAGGCACAATGACGTCATTAAGTTGCTCAGAGGATGAGCAACACTTTCAGTAGGGGGGTATGATGGGCCTCTAAATTAGACATAAGTTAAGACCCATGCCTTTAAATTAAACATAAATTAAGGCATATGACCATCCATCAACACATTAAACCTCTCTTTTTGCATTAGATAATATATTTTTAAATTTAATATATTCATTAGGAAGGTTTATGAATAATTGGATATTTGTGCCTAATATTGTTTATTTTTGTGGAATATTATGAGAATATTGGGCAAAGTATGAAGATTCAGAGGAGGAGATAATTTAGGGACTTGTTCCCTACTACAGGAAGATAAATAATAAATAATAAATCAACAAGATACTATGGAATTATGGCATAGATTGTGGAACTCCAATGATTGAGAAAATCTAGGAATGTGTTACATGCCATTTAGTGCAGATTCCTACTATTGGGGACCAGATCCACTAATTAAGGGATTTTGGTGGGGAAAGATTCCTCCTTTCATTGGGAATGATTCCTAATCATTTTGTATAAGTACCAAGTCGAATTTTCCTCTAGGGAGAGATTTCTATTAGTGTTCTTGTGGAGAGAACTCGTATTTCTACAACTCCATTGTATTTCCTTGCAGGGATATAATTGTATTGATGAAAATAATGAAGGTTGGTGTCATATTCAACTTCTAAAACTTGTTCTCCTACATAGGTCTCTGATTTTTCTTGGGATTGGAAATCTCAGGAGTCTTAGAGCCCTTTTGTATCATTTTCTTTCCTTCTTTTCACTTCTTATTCACATGCATCTCTTGTTTTTATTTCTTTCTACCTATGCATTTAGTATTAATGATTTCTTGTTGTGGGATTGATTTAAATGGTTGATGTAAGCTATTTTGTAGGATCAAAATAATTATTTCATCCTTGTAAAATCTTTGAAAGTTCATTGTAATCATTGAGCTGCTTGGATTAGTCATATTATTCCCAAATCTAGATTTTTGGAACTCCTTTGTGGCAAAGAACAATAAATTTCCGCAATTCTTTAGAGCATGGTAACAAGCTTCAATTGAGTTGGTTCCACTTGAATTAGATCAAAAAAAAATTGTAGTTGATAAAAAAAATTAGCCCATTTCATTTTCACTTGATTAGGTTATTCATTTTTTAGATTTACTAGCTCACTAGTTCTCGAATTTCTAGATTTTCTACTAGTAATGTTTTTCTACCTTTTAGCATGGGTTAACAGAGGTCTTTTTAAGTGATTCCACTTGGAATGGGGACCTAAGACATCCTAGTTAACAAAAAAATTTGTCCCATCCAATTTTGATTTGATTTTCTTGGGCATTCGATGAATTATAATTTTGTATAGTAAATCTGTAATATCTTGTAGGAAATCAGGGGATCCTATAGGAAATCATTGTAGCATCCTGTAGGAAATCATTGTAGCAACTTGTAGGAAAGATTTTTTTTAGTACAAATTTAGAAAAATCATCATTGAAGCTGGGATTAGGCCTCTACTTTGCTTCCATGGCATCAAGACCATTTTAACCCTCTTGCTCCACACTTGTCTCCCTTGCCAAAGATCAAGGAAAGATCAGCATTTGCATTTATAAAGAACAAAAACATAAAAAAATGAGTTCTTTGATATTTACACATGCACAAAGTAGTTAGTACTCACTAGATCAGATTTCATGCTCATTTATATTAAATCATCACATGTGATAAATAGGGTTAAGCTAGGTTTCTTTTACATTTAGTTCACGATCTTTATGCAATTATAATAGGTTTCTTTCCTTGTACTTTCTTTCCTTGTACATTTCATTTTCTGCAATTGGTTTAGGATTTGACTTCAATACATGCACTCCATTACACCACGACAACAAAGGAAGGACACATTGTATGCTGCGCATATAGTGCTAATACCTCTTAAGTTTGTACGAACCCCCGGTTGATAATTAAAGTCGGTAGCCTTGGGAGTTGTAGCATTCTTGTTCCAATACCAAGGCTCATCATATCTCTAACAATAAATTCTTTCAAACATGACTATTTATAAGAGAGAGAGTGATCTTCAATATGTATATGTGCCTCATGAACTTCTCGATACATGCATTAAATCTTCTCCTACATTTTTTTGCTGGCACATAGTGTCTTAATTTATCAAAGTCTACATATAATAGTCATTTCAAGATAATATTCTTATCTTATTATCCATGTTCATTCTTTTCACTATTTACCATAGAGGACCATACATATATTTCTAAATCCATTAAATAGTCTTCCAATCTAAAATTCCAAAGCACATACTCTTCTCCATTTAAAAATGGTACTCCTTCTAGTGAATTAACCTATCCTAATTAGACAAGCTTCCTTTTAATCTATCTTCAAGAAGTTAAGTTATTCGTGAAGGAACCAAATCTAATACGAAGTTTTGGAAACAAGATTAATCCTAGGCTGGGGCTAGGTAAATCAATATTAAGGCTAGTTTTACAATTATTGGAAATTAGCATTTTACCTTTTCTTGGAAACCAATCGTATCAACAACTAATAGAATGTAATGTAAGAAACAATGTATGTTAACAAATGAACATAAAAAGGAACAACAAAAACATCAAACAAATTGTGCACTGAGAGTTTAACATGGAAACCCTTCTATGAGAAAAAAAAAAATTCTTCGTTGTATTATGATATAGATCAAAAGACACAACTTTTATTACATCAAGTTTGGTGAGCACCCACTCACAATAAGAACCAAATCTCTTATACTATTTTGTTGGAATCAACTAGTTGGAAGTACCAACTCCCTTATGTGTGTTGATAGAACCCACTAGTAGGAAGCAACAACTCCATTATCTTTTTTGATAGAACCCACTACTAGGAAGTGCCAAATCCATTTTTTCAAACAGTTGAATAACTTATAATAAGAAATGACGCCTTCATTTTTGCAAGCACCCACTTATAGGATGCACCAATGACCAGACTATATATAAAGGACCCATTATGATGGAAGCACCAACTTGTTGTTGTGTAGGTACCAACTTGTTGTCCATAAGGAAATTTGTGTTTTCTACTATGGCTCTCAATCATCCTAATGCATACCTTGAATCAGCCCATGGCCTACTTTTCTCCTTGCCATTTATCTCTTTACAAATCACACATAGTTATTTTACTCCTACCTTATTTTAGGAGCATTATACACATTCGCTTGGCCTACTCATATAGTCTACATATCAATAGATATTGGCTTTCTCTTCTCCACTGGATCTCACAAACTCACTCTTAGACACATTCGGCCACACATTACATTGTTCCACACCTATCTCACTCTTCTCACAAGTGTTTTTTTTCATCTATCACAAGGATTGGTGTAGATTTCTTTTGCATTTCACATTTCTTTGGGAAGACTCCAACATGGCTAATTTTCTCATCCTTCAAGCCTAGATAGGACCAAAATAATGGGTTTGATTTACTAAACCTCATGGCACAAGTATGGTATACATTACTATTCTTTACAAATGTAGGAGAGCACTTTGGTATAGCTCACATGGCTCAAGATAAGTGCATTAATTAAACTGAGTATGGGCAACACTTACTTCTTCTAGATTTCAGGTTGAGCTTTAGTATGGTTTATTCTTATTGAGAATTGAACTCCATTACAACTTGTACTACTCGTGAAATGTCACTATTAATTGTGTATGGAACAAGAAGTCCTTCACAATTCTTGAAGAGCCAACACAGAGTCACTTACTACTTCCAACATAGGAATTTTTCTATCACTTATCATGAGCATGCCAATCCCATGATAATTCAATCATGATGTGCTAGTCTGCATTGTCATTTTCTTTCAAACTTTAGGTTTTGCACTGATATGTAAGTTTATCAATCTTGGTTATGATCATAGTGTTAGCCCCTTTTTATCAAACAAGATTAAACCTCCTTTTGGCCAATATTTTTATAACTTTTCCTTTTGTATCCTCTACTCTTTGTAACATTTTTATATGTTGATAGGTCCTCCAAATGCACCACTGCACAAATCTTTAATATGACCCATTTCTTCATTTGAGTTGTAAAATTTATATCACTTCTTTCCATCACAAGATTATGTACCCTTACGTCTCGGCGTTATATGCCTAAGTGGCCAAGACTAAGGACTTATCGCACCTTGACTTACCACATATTCCTTTATGACTCAATTTTATCTAGGGCACGAATTTGTTATCAGTAATTAGTGTTCGAACAATTAACCTTCCACTCTCATTTTGGAGGACTCAACTTACATTGCACCTTTTCACACTAGCCCTGGGAATGAACTTCTTATATATTTATATTTTTATGAAAAGACTTTGTCTCTTGGCTCCTACCAACTATAGGAATACACTATCTAAATACTTCCTCTGGGCTTTATTTCTTGTGCATAATGAATTAACGTCAATACACATGTCAACACATGTTGACTCCATAAGTTGTGGGATCACCCATTCTTCCTTCTCTCTTGATTTTTTCCATTCTTCATGCTTTTGACACTTTTTTGGTAATTTTGACAACAATAGAAAATGCCACTAAATATAGGCCCCTAACATAGAATTTGAGGACTACCACATTAGTTTCTTATGTCACTACTACCACATGTCCATCTCTAAGTGGTGTGTTGTATCAATTGGATATGGCCCACTTGACCACTTCAAAACTCCAAATCAACATGCCATGTGTCACTTGCCCAGCATGCCACATCATCATTGTGTTGATGGCACTCCCAAACTAGCTACATCACTCAATGGGATTTTTCCATGTATCCTCATGACATTGGTCCACATTGTTAACCTACAACCAATAGGAAAATTCCATTCTATGAACTTGTTTGAGTCATCTTATACAGAAGAGAGGTACTAGTCACTTGTGTTGTATAACAAATTCCTTTGTTAAATTAAAATAGCTTGAGGCTAGATTTAATCACTAAAATACATTCCCCCATTATGCCACCATTTTCCAGCTAATTATGTGTCTCTTTGTCCCTATTGCAGGACCATTAACTGTGTTGTGCTCCACAAACACAGATGCCATAACTTGAAATCTTGGGAATGGGATGTGAATATTTCTAAAATATTAAATAAATAAATATGATCTCTCAACTTTGTTATTCGCAAGATCGAGCGAAAGTGGATTTCCATGCGAAAGCCTCAGAATGAAGACTACTGTGGTGTGACATTAATTTCTTCAGCTTTTGATGGAAAATATTCCATCTTTCATCTTTACCAATAATGAGACCGTCGAACAAACATGTGGGGTGTGATGACATGATCCTAGGGCATGAAGATATGATACTAAGGTGTGATAATGTTAGTTTGTTTAGTAGTTGATGATAAAGTTCTCATTCTATGAGTTTTTTCAATCATTGTAATATCTGGCAATAGATCCTCAGAAAAACTCTTGTCGCATGATGATGTGGCTGCTAGTGGAAGCATTGGGCCCATGGAACCATGCCAAACATCAATCTTGAACAATGTTTGATCCACATGGCATTTTTTCAAATACCAAATACTATTGGAATGGTATTTTTGAGGCCTATACATTCATGCACTCTTCAAGAGCATCTGAGTTGTACTGATAGAGAATAAACTCCTTCAAAATATAAACATAATATCAATGTCAACAATCTCCCTTAGCACATTTATCTCATCCATGCACTAAGGTTGACATCAATTCCAACAAAACAATTCCAACTATGAACATAACACTACCAATATGAAAATAATTTCTAAATAGAGTTTGTTACAATATTATGGGACAATACCATGGGTTATCAATACCACATGCCCAAAAGATTATAATTCTTTTCACGATCAAAATATATGAATGTGTGGGTGGGTGTGTTATTTTAATTGGGTGAAAATGTGAAGATGTTTTATACGTTCGGCCAATTGTGTTGATGAAGTTAGTGAATGAATAATTCAATTCTATTTTTCAAACACATTTTCTTGTGCATGAGTTTTTTCTACTATTAAAATAGATTCAGAAACCAAGATTTCCCTTTTGAAGAGAACTCAATAATAAAGATGCTGTAATTTTTTGAATTTTTTTTCTTTCGTATGTTTTATGTTATTGATTTTTCATTTAACCCCTTCGAAACTATCCATAAAATATTTCGAGCATAAGGTTCAAAAGAAATTAGATGAAAAATATCATATGAATTTGAAAATTTCAAACTCATATGGCATTGGATAGAGGAGTGTAATATATTACATTCCCATAAATTTAAAACATTAAAGCAAAAAATATATTACATTACATTCCATTGGATAGAGGAGTGTCATATATTACATTCCCATAATAGTGCAATTGGTTGGATTTGCATGGAACTCAACTTCTGCCTTATTTTCCATGGTAATTGGGGCAAGTTCAATCTAGAAGTTATCATGGGAAAAAAGAGATAAGTTGAGTTCATTGAAAATCCATCCAATTGCACTATTGTGGACCTATAATATTTCACATTGTTGATGCCTACATATTGTTGAAAAATATGCTAAAGAAATAGATGGAATGAATTACAATGTGTATTAGATATAAATTTATGCCATCCCAATGTATGCAAGATCACTTTCTGAAATGAACATTGGATTAAGTTATTTACCAGCATAGATCCATTTTAAATACATATTTAGCATGACCAGGGAGATCCAATTCATTCACTTGCAATTTTTTTTATGATCCAATATTATTCAAATGTTTTGTATACTTATTTACTTTTAGATTTTAGATTTTTTAAAATTTTTATTTGGAGAGACATGAGCCAAATTTCAACTTGGACAAAAACCCTTACACATCCTACTCAACTTTTACGAAACCACATATTTAAAGGTTTTGTATAGTTATTTGTTTATTTTTATTTATTTTTTTCAAAAAATTATTTAGACATACATGAGCAAAATTTCAACTTGGACAGACACCCTTGCGCTTCGTACTGCACTATAAAATGAACCTCTAGACTCAAAAAATATATCTTGAAACCAAACAACAACGGCAATAAGTGCAAATCAAATTTCTTTCTTAATTCACATATTGTTGTATATATTTACTCTAAAGGAATTAACTTAGATTATGTAGTTAGGTTATAATTCTATTCCCTTATTCCGAAGGTTATACTTTGAGGTTCAGTAGTGCCTATCAGTGTAGAAGAAGATGTGGAACAAGGTTTCGAATGGATACTATTTTGATTTCACCACAATTGAGCTGTCATACCACACTTATTATGTGATAAGTTTTTTTGGTTCCCCTAAAATTAATTTAGAAGTTTCCCATTACCATTTTATAACGGTGTGGTGATTTGGGTAAAGGAGCTTATGTCAGAGTCCCTTCCATGCACTGAGTTGCTTCCAAATGCCAATGCATCTTCTATTAATAGGAATTCAAGGGCGAGGAGGCCTAAAAAACGTTTGCTATTTGAAGACAAGTATTAGGTTTGATTCTTGTGTTTTCTTATAATAAAGATAAAATAGTATTGTGTTTGAAACTAATGCAATGTTAATTTTGTAATTGGTTTACCTTTCAGTAAGGTAGATAATGGTTAGCTAGATGATAATAAAGGGATATTTAATGTGTAAGATAGACACATATTAAATTAATTATTAATTTATTTTGTGGTGAAGATTATAGATATAAATTGATAGACATCAGTGTGAACTATGGTTTACTTTTTATTTCTTTCTGGGGTATCTATCCTAATTGAGATGCTCACCTTGACTATCCTTACCTCTCTTGATTACCTTTCATTTCTTGGTTGTAGGCAAAATATTTGTCCTAGTTTATACACCCAAAACTAAAACCTAAAACAAGTGCAACCAAGAACTAAAACCTTAAAGCAAAAAATGAAATCTAAAACTAAAACCTAAACCTAAAAATAAACATGAAAACCAAAACCTAAATGTGAAACTAAACTTACAACTAATACTAAAAGATATGAGAATACTAAGAAACTATAAAACTAAAACTAGAAAAAGTCTATGGATGAACAGTAAAATATAATTAAAATATTTGTTGATATTACAAAATTGATTTAATATATAAAAAAATCAATCTATATGTCAAAGTTATAAAATATAAATTGTTTTACATTTAATAAATTAAGAGGTAAAATAGAAGGAAAATCTTAAGAAATATAAAGTTAATTGAAAAATAAAATAAAAATAAGATGGTTCATCCGATAAATTATTATTTTAGTAAAAATCTAAAGGATTTCCCATAGCCTTAGAAGCTATTTTGTATGAGTCCAAGATTATAGTGTGGTAGAAGCTCTATCATAGATTTTCATTAGTGCAATTTCTATTGGGATTCAGACTTGGTGCATCCTTATTTTAGACTTATGCATCCTTATGTTTTTAGGGGTTTCATATTTTTTAACCTTATGCAATATTTCATATACAATCATCTTGTACTAAGTTGTGGTACATGATTTGAATGCATACTTCTAGCTTATTTTAATACGACGTGAGAGTTAATTTCAAATGATATTTTCCTAAGCTTCCCAAATAATAATTCAGGCATGTCAAAATTATAGAATCAAGAACTTTATCAATTGTTATCATTGACACTGTCTTAAAAACATAAATTGTATTTTCTTGGCAATTGATTTTTTGTATATATCCAATGAATGAATAAAGAACTCTATCCCTTGTTATCATTGAAACTATCTTTTAAACATAAATTGTATTTTATTGACAATTGGTTTTTCCTATATATCCAACATATCAATAAGAGAGGGAAAATAAAAATAAAACTTGGAAAGCCATTAAGAGATGGATTAAATATTTTGAAAACAGGTGCATTTAATAGGATACAATAAATCCAATGTTATTAATCATTTGCATATAGCTACTAGAGATTGATTATATATATAATATATATATATATATATATATATATATATAACCAAATAATGAATATAAATGTACAATTTGTTACTTACTGCATCTTGTTAGTTAGAAATAAATTGACATCTGTGTTCCCAAATATTGACATATGTGTTCCTAATAGAAAGATTAGATGCAAAGTATTGAAAAATCCACAAATTATTATAAGAGATATAGATATTTCCTTATTCATGATAGTGGTCATTGTTCACAATTTCCAAATATTGATTCTTTTAAGTAATGCACATTTTAGTTTTTTGAATTTATCAAAATAATTTATACTTATCAAAATCCCACAAGACTTGACCACATACCATTTTAGTTGGCTAATAATTTAATTATGTGAGTTAAGGGATACATTTATGAACTAAGATATCTGAGTTTCTTAATAAGAAAGATGTTTCTCTAAGACAAACAAAACTTGTGTTGAGTAACAAGCAAGTATAAAGAACAATTTAGGGCTATCTATTTGATTCGTATGTAAACATTGAATAGTACCTAAACCAAAGAATACAATTCCAATCAAGATAATGGGTCCAATATTGTTAACCATTCGTTAACCAGTGGGTGAAATCAATGGTAATTACATTTTAAATGTTATTCTTTGGTTTGAAACTAAAACTTGTTAATATACTTTTCATATGTGAAAAGAACGGATAAATAAACACTTATTATATATTCTTTTAATCATATATTTTCATTATGTTGTTAATGCTACAATATTGAAAATATATTTTTAGTTGTTGTAAGTGATTGAGTATATCTAAGTTATTTGAAGGTTTTTTTTAGCATACTTTTTAATTTTGTTGTTGAACATTGTCTTTTCATGGTTTTCATTCAACTTGTAGAGTTGATTATGAATTTTAACAAAACATTTCAATTTTTAGAAAATTCAAGGCCAAAATTGATTCTCAATATGAATGTTTTGGACATTTCATCTCACTAGAGCAATTTTTGAAAACCACTATACACACATGTACATATTTTAGAGATATGCACTTCTGTTGCCTTGATCCAAAATTTTTGAGTCTTTCTCTAATGCACATGGTAGTATTTTTAGTTCTATGTGAGGTTGTCATATCACCATGAATTCAAATAAATGAAGATATCCATGAATAAATAGGTTATGAAAGGTAAAGTAATATTCAAGACTTTTGAAATCTTGCTGGTGAGTATCACATGGAAAAGTAGTCATAACACACTTCACTCATAACTAAAAATGCATTTGAAAAAAAACATAATTAAAACATAGAGATCAAAATACACTAGAATGGTACATAGAAATTAAAATCCAAGCATTCAAATTGGAAGCGAGTGAGAGTCAGTAATCTTCTAAGAATTAAATAATTGTGTGAAAAATCATAATTACAACTTATCCATTGAAAAATAATTGTAGGAATATAACGAGTATGGTGGCTTGTGGAACCTTTCCTCCTCACAAATAATCTTGGTTTGTCTTAATTTTTTTCACTTGGGTAGGCAAGTGCACTAGATGGTCTTGATAACTAGGAATTGCCGTTAGGAAATTAATTCACGTGTGCCTGGCAAGTCCTATTATGGCTGTAGACATATTCAACTATCCTAGAAAGAAATTCAAATTGGTAGATATGTATTTAAATTTTAGATTGAATTAGATGTTATTTATTGAGTTAAGAGAGAGTGAAGAACCCAAGAAATTATCTGGTAATTCGAAAAAACATACAGAAGAAACCAGGAAATTATCCAAAGAGACATATAAGAAGAGTCTTAAATTGGGATGCTAGAGACTCTTTAAATTATTTCTTTGGTAGTCCACATTTTTTTAATTAGATTTCCTAGGGTACCTAACTTAAATAGTACAATGATGTTTTACTTTTTTGCTTTCATGGTAGGAGTGGAGCAAAACTAGCTCCTTAACAAATCTGGGAGATTTTAAAAATATGTCAATCTCATTACCTTCTTGGAATATTGACAACGATCTCCTGTATATGTAGGCACGCAATGCTAGTCAATATGATAGAAATACATGAGAAAAATTTCAACTCAGACAAACATCCTTGCACCTCATACTGCTCTATAAAATGAACCTCTAGACTCAAGCCTGAAACCCAACAACAATGGTGATAAGTGCAAACCGAATTTCTTTCTTATTTCACATATTGTTGTATATATTTATTCTAAAGGAATTAACTTAGATTATATAGTTAGGTTATAATTCTATTCCCTTATTCTGAAGTTTATAATATAAGGTTCGGTAGTGCCTATCAGTGTGGAACGACGTCTGGAACAGGGTTTCCAATGGATATTATTTTGATTTCACCAAAACTAAGTTGTCATACAACACTGATTATGTTATAATTTTTTTGGTTCCCCTAAACTTAATTTATAAGTTTCCCATTACCACTTTATAAAGGTGTGGTGAGTTGGGTAAAGGAGGTTACGTCAGAGTCCCTTCCATGCATTGAGCTGCAACCAAATGCCAACGCATCTTCTATTAACAGGAAGTCAAGGGTGAGCAGCCCCAAATAACATTCACTATTTGAAGATGGGTATTGGGTTTGATTCTTGTGTTTTCTTATAATAAAGATAAAATAGTATTATGTTTGAAACTAATGTAATGTTAATTGTGTAATTGGTTTACCTTTCAGTAAGGTAGTTAATGATTAGTTAGATGAGAATAAAGGGATATTTAATGTGTAAGATAGTAATTTGTTAAATTTATTATTAATTTATTTTGTTGTTTAGATTATTGATATAAGTTCATAGGCATCAATGTCAACTATGGTTTACTTTTTATTTCTTTCTGAGGTATTTATCCTAATTGAGATGCTCACCTTGTCTCTCCTTACCTCTCTCAATTACCTTTCATTTCTTAGTTGTAGGCAAAATGATTTTCCTAGTTTATACACCAAAAAATAAAACCTAAAACATGCGCAATGGAGAACTAAAACCTTAAAGAAAAAAATAAAATATAAAACTAAAGCATAAACCTAAAACTAAACATGGAAACTAAAACCTAAACATGAAACTAAACTTACAACTAATACTAAAAGCTATGAGAATAGTAAAAAAATATAAAACTAAAACTAGAAAAGGTCTAAAATATTCATTGATTACATAATTTCTTAAAAAAAAAACAATTTATATGTGAAAATTATAAAATATAAATTGTTTTACATTTAGTAAATTAGGAGGTAAAATAGAATGATCCTACTGATTCTAATATGATATGTTTTGATCTAGAGAACCACGTTCCATGACTAGATCATGAGATCACCTTCCTCATTCAGGTAATCATTAATGAGAAAACCATTCATAGGACCGTCATCGATGAAGGTGCCTCTACCTGCATCGTGTCAGTCACTTGTTGGAAGGCAATTGGTTCTCCTACATTGAAACAATCCCCTAACTCTTTGGAAGCTTTCGACGGACGCGATTGACCATTCGATGTCTTACCCAACCTTGTCATTGCTTGGGAAGGCAAGACAGTACATGTGGAGGTAGATATTGTTGACACTAATCTCAATTATAATCTTCTACTTGGATGGAGTTGGACCCATGCCATGCATGTTGTAGCCTCCTCCTTGTTCTGCATGATTTGTTTTCCCCATCAAGGGAAAATACTCACTGTCGACCAACTATCTTCCTTTGCCTCTTCCTCCTCAGATGGCAATGTTCCGTATGTTAAGAACATCGGTGATCCTTATGAGAGTGTGGGGGCAGGAATTTTTAAAGATCCTGCTTTCATGGGAATTTTTCCGCTCCCACCTCCTCATGTTGCCTTTGTGAACATGATCTCGGTCAAATATGATCCTTGGGTCATACCTTCATTGGATGTTGTTGACACCTTGGGCGAAGTTATGCCACTTCATCCCACCAAAATAAATTATGTGGAAATTGTTTTGGCCTCAAGTTCCGTATCCTCTTATTTTCCTGTTTCGTGGACATATCTCGATACATATTCTCAATCCCTGTGGCTTGGTTCTTCAAGATCTCCTAATCCCTTAGCCAAGACATTTCTTTTTGATGAGAGTATCATGGAAGTAATGTCTCTAAAGGAACCACCTTGGAACGATACTCATCATCTTTCCTCATTCCTGCTTAGCCAGACAATCATGTCTACTTGTCTTAATGAGTTCTCTTCTCAGTTCCCTTCCCTATCGCTTCAGGCACCGATCATGACTCATGAAGTATGGTCGGAAGGAAATTTGGGTAACATTACCCAAACAATGGCAATTGATATTTCTGTCAAGCCTAGTGTCGTTGAAAATGTCCATACCGAGGTAACTTGTTCTCCAGATGAAATCAAGCTCCCTACTCGTTTTCTCCAAGAATTCAATGATGTGTTCACGTGGTCATATGAGGAAATGCATGGAATTGATCTAGAATCATCATGCACGAAATACCGACTTATCCTCACGTGAAGCCCATTCACTAATGGCTTTACCGAGTGCACCCTAGGAAAATAGCTACTATCAAGGGTGAAGTTGAAAAACTTCTCCAAGTTGGATTTATTTATCCGATCCCTCTCACAAATTGGGTGTCAAATATTATATTGGTGGCAAAGAAACAAGGCATGATATGCATTTGCATCGATTACCGTGATCTCAATCATGTTTGTCCAAAGGATAACTATCCCACTCTCTTCATTGATCATATCATTGATGAATGTGATGGGAGTGAAATTTTTTCCTTTATGGACGGGTATTCTGATTACAACCAGATTAACATTGCACTAGAAGATCAAGAAAAGACAACTTTTATCTCTCCATGGGGTACTTTCGCATACAAAAAGCTCCCTTTCAGCCTAAAAAATGCTAGGGCTACATTTTAGAGGACGATGTCCTATGCATTTCATGACATTCGAAACATTATTCAGCCTTACTTAGGTGACCTTCCCACTCATTCTCGTAAGCGTCATGATCACCCTGATCATTTTCAACAGATTTTTCTTCGTTGTAGGCACTATAGAATTCAATTGAATCCGCATAAATTTGTTTTCTATGTCAAATCGATACCACTCCTCAAATTTATTGTCTCTAAGGAAGGCATTCACCTTGATCTGCTTAAAGTCAAGGCCATGGCTAACTTACCCCCTCCATCTTCATTGCACCAACTGCGAAGCATGTAGGGAAAAACAAATTTCCTTCGTTGTTTCATACCCAATTATGCTGAGCTAGATTTAGGGTTTACCTAGTTGCTCATGCTTGCCCTTTGTTTGGGATGATATTGCCCAAAATTCTTGTGATGACCTTAACGTTTTCCTCATAAATTCTCCTTTGCTGCATCCCCCGGATTATTATCCCTTTATCTAGCTGCATCCTCTAATTCCATCGCTATGGTGTTAGTATAAGACGATGCTGAAGGCAATGAAAATGTTATTTACTCCCTCAATTGCAATCTCCTCGACCCCGAAACACATTGTGCTCATGTCAAGATGTTGGCTTTGGCTACCGTACAGGCTATTCAGTGCTTTTGGCACTACATTCTCTTATGCACTACCAATCTGATTTTTGAATGCAACCGATGACCTACATCCTGACTCGTCACTGTTGTGGGGCAAGTATTCTAAATGGATTGTCATCCTTCAAGAATTCGATTTGGTGTTTACTACTGCCAAATCTAAGAAATCATTGGTTTTTGTCGAGATGATTTTCTCCCTTTCTTCTACGTCTTTCCTCGCTAGTGCTGATGAGCAACTCCCAGACGAGACCCTTTTCCTTATTAGCACCCTCTACTTGTGGTACAGTGATATCATCGTGTATCTCCATACATCCACGTTACTGTCTACATTGACTAAGGATGATCGACGATGCATTCGACATCAATCCCAACCCTACTGTATTATTGGAGATACTTTATACCGTGTCAGTGTCGATTCAGTTGTTCATTAATGTCTTATTCTCGAGGAGGCTAAGAGAGTTCTCAATCACTGCCATTATAGGGCATGTGGCAGTCATATGTATGGATATGTGACTGCTCAAAAAATCCTTCATGCTGGTTATTTCTGTCCATCCATCTTTAAGGATTGCATCCTTTCCATTCGCAAGTGTCATGAATGCCAAATTTACCAGTGAAATATGTGCGCCCTACCCACTCACCTACACCTCGTTATTACCATTGGTCCTTTTGCCAAATGAGGTATTGAATATATGATATGTAACCCTTATTCTGCCGACTTGCATGGTTATATTATCATTCTTGTGGATTATTTCACCAAATGGGCCAAAGTGATGCCTACATACTCTGCAGACGGTAAAACGACAACTCAATTTCTATTCAATCATGCTATTTCTAGGTTCGGTGTCTCCCAAGCCATTGTCACCAACCATGGCTCTCATTTCTAAGGTTACATGATGGCTGAGCTGACCTCTACGTTGGGTTTGTGCCATGACGGCTCAACCCCGTACTATTCTAAGGCCAATGACCAAGTTGAAGTAGTGAAAAAGGTCTTGGCTACAATGCTTCAGCATACTATCGGGATGCATAATCAAATTGGCATCTCATGCTATTTTTAGCTTTGTGAGCTTACCGAACCTCGACTAAGGATGTAACTGGTTTCACACCATTCCAGTTAGTCTACAGTTTGGAAGCAACGTTACCTATTGAGTGTGAAATCCCTTCACTCAAGCTAGATGTCGAACTTCTACCCAAAACCTCACCTCAAGAAGAACGCCTCTTGTATTTAGAACAGTTGGATGAGACTCGTCATCTTGTTGCTTTGGTCATAGAAGCATAAAAGAAGCAAGTCAAGACCCATTTCGATTAGTTGGTCTCCCCTTGCACGTTTTCTGAAGGACATTTGGTTTTACTATATGATCAGGCTAATGATAAGGTGGGGGCAGGCACGTTCGAACCTATGTGGCACGAGCCCTACATTGTTAAACGTGTGTTACAAAAGGGAGCCTATGATCTAATTGATTATGAAGGCAATCCTTTAGATAAGCCCCAAAATGGGCTCTATCTTAAAAATTACTATGCTTAGGTTATCTTGCATGGTCACTTATGTACATTAATGTGTCATTCATTTTTGTGGAGTGTGGTTTGGTGTGTTGGTTTTCAAGCAGTTTTCATGCTTACTATGTTTTTACCTACATTGTAGATGTCTATGACTCCTCACATTGGTTTTGCTGATGGTGATTTCCATAGTACACATAATCTATCCTCCGCGGCACGGGCCATTTATGACCCCCATGGTGGGTTGATTGATCTTCAAGGTATTTGTTTAGGTCGAACAACCAATAAAATTGCTGAGTATAATGCAGTTATCGAATTGTTTAGAAGCCATCGCTCTTGACATGCAAGAATTGGTTGTGTACCTAGATTCACATCTTGTCGTCCTTCAACTCAACGGGAAATATTCCATTAGAAATCCTCAGATATTTAGAATGTATCTATGTATTCATCTATTGGAGAGAAATTTTTATTATATTGAATATCATCATATTCCTAGACATATGAATACATTCACAGATGCATTAGCTAATTATGTGTTGGATAGACATTTACGAAACATGTGACAAGCAAGAACAAATAATTTGTACTATAGTAAGAAAGAAAATACATCATATATATATATATATATATATATAGTATATATATATATTATATATGTCCATAGTGTTTGGTACATCCAAAACCCCAAAAATAATATGTGTGTTCAAATAACATCCATGGCTTGCGCAGATTAAGTCAAGAGATGGATGGACAAGATTAACTGGAGGATGGATGATGGAGATTATATCACAGAAAAAAGAAATGTGTGGAAATGATGGAGTAGGTTTCTAAGGCGGTAAGTAATTTCTCACACGCCCTCAAGGCCGTAAGTGGAATTCTGAAATTCCATGCGATTAGACTTACTGTGCGACACATAGCATGAGAAAATCACTTTTCTCACGTGCTCTCAAGTGGATAACGGTCATGCAATAATCCGCGTGAGGTTGCGCGATCGCCATTGGATCAGGCGCGGCTGATCAACAGTGGAGATCATCTAAGCTAGTTGGCGATCGGGTGATGCAATAGTCGTCGGATCAAACGAGGGAGATCAACGGTGGGGACTTAAAGTGAATAAATTAAGTGGAAATTGGAAAAACTAATGGATTGGATGGTGATTGGGAAGGTTTTTTATGGATCAGACGGCGAGGAAGTGATGCATGAAGAACATGCTGAAGGAGGTTTCAAAGGGAAAACGACAGAAAAACCAGTGAGGGCGAACAAGTAACTGCATCAAGCGACAAACTCCATAGCTCATGTGAGAACTAGAAACTATGTTTTTGGGGTTATTGAAGGGTCTCTTCCTCAAGTCATGGTCCTAGAGGGAGGATATGAGGCCAAGATACCTGCGAACAACCTTGTGGCGATCTTTTCTCCTAGTGAACCTATGAACTGAGAGAAGGCACAAATGGAAGTAAACTAAAGAAAATGAAGCTACTGAAGCAAATGACTAGAAAAATCATGAATAATATACGCCATTGAAAACTAAGAAGGTGAACATAAGATAACAGAAGGAACCTAAGTTTCCAACAATATGACATTATTGGGATAAAGAGACAGTCAGTAAAGTTATAGAGTTACTTGGCGAATACCAAGAATTGTTTCCCACCAAGTTTTCATACATGAAGGGTATACTAGGAGATCTAAGAGTCATGAAGATTCCCCTTGATCTTGATGTGAAGCCATTCAAACAAAGACCTTACAAACTACACCCGAAGTATAAGTAGGAGTTAGAGATAGAGCTTCATAAGATGATAGCAGTAGGAATTATTGAGCCAGTAGAAGAATCAGAATGGGTGAGTTGTATGGTATTGGAAGAGAAGAAGACTCAAGGAAAAATTAGGAGCTGTGTTGATCTAAGGAAGTTGAATGATGCATGTTTACATGATCCTTGCCCTACCCCTTTCACACATGAAGTGCTAGACAATGCAGGAGGTCAAGAAGCTTACTCATTTATAGATGGATTTTCTAGATATCATCAGATTAGTATTACCCCTAAATATCGGCATAAGACAACATTTGCTACAAAATGGAGCTCATATCAATACTCAGTAATGCATTTTGGATTGAAAAATGCCCCTTCTATATATTATAGGGTGGTGGTTGTAGCTTTTAAGGAATACATTAACAATTTTTTAGAAGTATACTTTGAAGATTGGACAATATTTGGATTGTTGAGCAAACATGTTGAAAGTTTAATACTTATGCTCGACACATGTAGACAATATCAAATCTCTTTGAACCCAAAGAAGTGTATATTCTGTGTACCTTTTGGAATGTTGTTGGGACATATTGTTTGTAAGCAAGGACTAATAATGGTGGACACTACTAATATTGTTATCATTGTGAACTTGTTTCCACCTAAGAAAATAAGGCAGCTTCGCAATACATTGGGACTATTATGAAACCAGCTCAAGAAAAGAAAGAAAAGAGAGATCAACGCCTTAGAATTCAGCCTCTTCGAGGGGGCAACCTCCTTTACATTAAATAAATGAACAATTCTTGGATGATACAAATGGAAAAGCCTCCTTTCTATATATAGGAGTCTAAGGAGTCACAATATAATCCAGCCGACCTAACAATAATAATATAAAGCCACAAAAATAAAAATAGAGGGATTCTATGGGGCACATAAATAACAATATGGGGGTAATAGGGGCACAACAATATAGATAAGGGGTATAACTACAATAGTAATGGGGTAATCACTAGTATTATAGGGACCCAACATGCCCCTCTCCTTCAAAAAAGTGTTGTCCTCAATGCTTGAGTAGTTCTGGATACTTTTGCATAAAATTCTCATCCTCCCATGTGGAATCTTCAGCGGATAAGTTCTTCCACTTGATAAGATACTCTGAAATTGATCGATTTCATAGCTGTCGAGTTCTTGTTTCTATGACTGCTTCCGGTTCCAATAAATTTTTCCTTCCTCATCAAGTTCTGGCAATATTGTTTGAACTGGGAGCTTGTCGCCTATAACCTTCTTTAAACATGAAACATGGAAAACTGGGTGCAATCGAGAAGCTGCAGGAAGCTCCATTTTGTATGCCATAGTACCAATCTTTTGCAACACCTTGTATGGACCATAATACTTTGGTGATAATTTATTATCCTTCTTAGCTTGCTTGAGGGACATTTTCCTATATGGTTGTAGCCGTAGGAAACCAATCACCTACATCAAAACTTCTTTCACTGCGATGTTGATCTGCCTGTTGTTTCATTCTATTTTGTGCCAACACGAGGTTATGCTTTAAGAGTGGAGGACTTGTTGTTGATGTTCGATGTGATGTTCCACTGCTTGAACCTTAGAATTTTCTCTTAAATATGATGTGATGGATGGTGGCTGATACCCACAAAGTGCCATAAATGGGGCCATTTTTGTTGCTGTATGGAAGGAAGTGTTATACCACCATTCAGCCAGAGGCAACCATTTGACCCATTGTGTCTGTTTATCAGATACAAAGCAACGAAGATATCCTTCCAAACATTTGTTTACTATCTCAGTTTGCCCATCAGATTGAGGATGATAAGATGAGCTATGAGCTAACTGAGTACCAAGACAAGAAAATAACTATGTCCAAAAATTTCCAATGAAAATGGGATCTCTGTCACTTACAATAATCTTTGGGTTTCCATGTAGCTTTTGATTGTTTCCATAAATGCACTAGAAACTGTACTGGCTTTAAATGGATGTGATAATGCACAAAAGTGTGCATACTTGGTAAGTCTGTCAACTACCACATGATGACACTCTTTCCCTCAGACTTGGTAAAACTGTGATAAAATCCATTGAAACCTCCTCCCAACATTGGCTTGGAATGGATAAAGGTTGTAATAGACCCGGTGTCTTAATTGTTTCAACTTTATTTTGTTGGCAAACCAAACATTCCGCCACAAACTTTTTGAATATCTGATTTAAGGCCATCCCAAAAAAATTCCTTCTTAACCCTATGGTAAGTTTTTAAAAATCCTGAGTGCCCTCCTAAGGGAGAAGTGTGCAATCCCATAAGAATCTTTTGTTTTAGCTGGGAATTCTTACAGAGGTATAAGCGATCTTTGTACCATAACAAATCATTTTTCCAGCTAAATGTATCAGACATACTGGAACCTTGTTGTAGCTTTCGAATAAGTGCCCACACTTCTTCATCATTCTTCCATTCCTCCCTTGCTTCGTTTATCCAATTTGGTTGGATAATAGAAATGGCGCACAACAATGCTTCCACATCCTCATCCTTTCTTGAGAGTGCATCTGTCACCACATTTTGCTTCCCTTTTTTGTAGATGATTTCAAAGTCATAACCCAACATCTTTGTGACCCACTTTTGTTGCTCTTCAGAGGATAATCTTTGTTCTAAAAAGTATTTAAGGCTATCATGATCAGTTTTTACCTTGAAGTGCCTTCCCATTAGATAGGGTCGCCATTTCTTAAGTGCATGGAGTATTGCCAACATTTCCTTCTCATAAATAGCTTTGCTTAAAAACTTTTCCTTGATTGGACGACTTTCAAAAGCAATGGGTCTTTCATCTTGCATTAGAACAGCACCAATTCCATTTCCTGAAGCATCACATTCCACAATAAAGGTTTTTGTGAGGTCCGGTGTAGCTAAGACCGGTGCTTGGCACATTGCCTCTTTAAGATGTTTAAAGGTCTTTGTTGCGTCCGGAGTCCATGAAAATGCATCTTTCTTCAATAATGTTGTTAGAGGTGTTGCTATTCTCCCATAATTCTTAACAAACTTGTGATAATACCCTGTCAACCCAAGAAATC